>JAHZNE010000812.1:0-20401 GCA_027744055.1 Callyntrura sp. NNG-2020 | reverse complement strand
TATAACTACATATATATACGTGTGTGTGTGTGTGTGTGTGTGTGTGTGTGTCGTTGTTCGTACATTCACATTAAAGTCTACGTATATTATAATAATATATATATTATTTTATGATGTGTGTATATACCTCTGTTAGTACACTTGATGATGGTGGTATATTATACTACTTCTTCACTTGATTTTATGTTGGTAGTAGCATAGAGCAGCAAGAGCAGTAAAGTAAGCAGCCACAGAAGTGGGGATAGTAGTAGTAAAGTAATATTATTATGATGAGGCAAAAATATTCCCAAACTCTCTTGCGTGAACTCAATTGATTTGTGTGTGCATCATAAGTGTATTCAAGTGTATCACTAAGTAAGGAGATGATAGGACTAAAAAGGTTGCTGTACATAAGGTCATTAGGTGCTCTGTCCCAAGATTCCTCGCATATTCCGTCATTATTATTGTAGTAGTAATCATTATTTTATTATCATTATGTACATTTTTTACTTGTGCTTTGTCGGAGGCTAGTGCGAGCGAGCGAGGGAGAGAAGTGTGAGTTTCTGTGTATTTTTAATGTACTATCATCACAACTAAATCGTCAACCAACATTTTACTACTTCTACTACTATTACTTCTTACAACTACTACTACTGCTACTACGTCTGCATCTACTACCACCATTTACGCCACCACACAATAATAATATAATACTATCACTGCTTTTTTACTACGATTATTATTATTATTGTTATTTCTATTATTGACGTTGTGACACATTGTAAATGGATTGATTATGTCAGTGTATACTGTTTGTGGCATGTATCAAGCTGTGAAGTAGTGATTGAGCACAAAAGTAAAATGGAAATGAATGGTTTGGATTTTGATAATAGAAGAGTGATCTCTGCTGTAGTGCCTATCTTGGCTATACGACGACGAATAGGTAGGTGACTACACACGTATGTGGGTACTACTACTACTAAGGTTTACACAAATTGGGTAAATTTAATTTTGTTAACTACAGGGTGCTTGTTGCTCGTGCAAGTTGCTATCTTCACTTAATTTAAATATTTTTTGATGGGAGCAATAACCACTAACAAAAAAAACGGGGGAATATTCAGATACAATGGTGCTGAATGAATTGCACACATAGTTTATATAAATTAGTTTTTAAAATTTATTAGTCCAAAGTGAAATAGTTATACTTTTGCAGTTTTTTTTCATGAACGTGTTTTTTTTGTCTGTCGGGGTTCACCAAGAAATAAATTTTATTATTAATAATGTTTTAAAAGTTTACCGTGTACCAAGTTCCAACTGAGGGAATGCAGTCTACCGTCTACCAATATCGTAGTTCTATCAGCGTTGTAACTTGTGATGATTATTGCCATGTTCATACGTTTTTCGTTGGATTATATATCTAACTGTGGGAATCCCAATTATCAGATTTGAATATTTCCTTGTTACATTTTCCTTAAAATTAACTAATTAAATAGCTTGCATGCGCGTAAGTGCTACGATTCCAAACAACCAAAAGAACCATGCACACTATGGAATAGGTCTAGACGAGCAAACAACAAAAAGTTAGTTGAGAGATAAAAAAAATTTAAGCATGAACAACAGCGATGGTTCTTTTTCTTATCTTTTCATCATTCGTGTAAATGTATACACATTTGTATGTACACATCACGCAATATTGTAAATTGCAAATGTTGTAGAGGATTAGGTAGGTGCTATATACCTACATTGTCTTGGCTAATCCGCCTTATAGTAATATGGAGTATTCAAATTTCTTGTGTGCCTCTTATCAGTTGCTGAGACGGAGATTATCAGCGAGAGTAGTGCTGGTGGTGGTGGTGGTGGTTTCGTGTTTTTAAAATGTTGTAGAAACAGTTTAGAGCCTTGTGATATCTGCATAACTATCAGTAAGTAGTCAAATTCGTTGTGGGAATATAAAAAAATGCCGTGTCTCACTTCTTGTGTGTTCATCATATCATTCTTTTATCGTACTATTTTTGTCAACTGTGTTTTATCATTGAAGTGATAATTGATGAGGTCTTGTTAAAGAACATGCATTATGCATTGAATACGTGCATATATGTACACTATTAACCATATACATTCATGGAAAAGCATAAATAATTATGGATGGTAGTAATAACAGTAGTACTACTTATGGCGGCGGTGTGACGGGCAAAGCGCACATAACACACAACAATCATCGCCATCGTTAATAGAGCTTTTTTTTACGTGAGAGCTACTAACTAACACACACGCGGATGAATGAATGCAATGCATATCACAAGAAGAAAAGAAGAGATAATAATAATATCATGTGTCTTTACGCCGAATCATCATCATCATCATCATTACAGTCAAATTATTAATATTTGATGTTTGTCATCATCATCGTCAACATTAGTATACACACAAAAGCGAAGCCGCATGAATGTGTTTTTGTTGATTATCGTTGTTAGCAAGTTTGCCTATTATATGGATTAATATTTAGCAAGCTTTGGCAAACTTGGCAGTTTTGTGTACATTTTGCTGGTGATAATGACAAAGTTGATGACTGTGATGATGAGGGATATGTCAAGTAGTTAAAGCCAAATGACCACTACCACGAAAAAAAATCCTTGTGTGCACAACATTGAGTTTACATTGGATGTCGTGTATTTACAGACAAGTTAGTCGTTGTAGTGGTGAAGTGATTACTGATTAGTAAATCAACGCTGCACACTGCATTTACCAGGAACAAATTTCCTATACAAGCAAAAGCTATAGGACAATAAAGATGATGAAAAGCTACAATAGATATATTTTTTGTTCATTTACAGAGCAAGAAGGATACGTTGATGGTCCATATCAAATGGTTCTACAGACCTTGTGAAGTACCAGAGACAGTTTATCAACTTCTCATTCAGGATAGAACTGCAGTAGAATCGAGTGGAGAAGGTAACTACATACATACAGCCACAGCCGTTAAGCCAAAGTCTCCCTAATGGCAACAACAGTTGTCGTGTTTATTGTAACCCTCCTACATTATTTCGTACTTTCTTTTTCATAATAGGTTCTTCAGAGAAAGGTGAAAGTATTGCAACTCAGTTTCCGGAAGTTTGCGGTCGTGAACTATTTATCTCAGATGCCACTGACACGTATCCCGTGTCTGTTCTGCGGGGCTTGTGTGGGGTAGAGCACTATACCGAATTATCATCCCTTGTAAGTGTCTTTAAGCCCGGTCCAGATAGCTTCTTCTACGTATTGGGGTATAATCCTGAAACACGCAGGCTGGCTTCCACACAGGGTGAAATACGGGTTGGCCCGTCACATCAGGTACGAACACTACAATATTTTTTTAGCAAAATCATGATCATGTTTAAAGTATTTCGATTATTACCATAATTATGATTTTTATTTTGTTTGTTTTAGGCGCATCTTCCAGAACTGCAAATTGGGGTACCGGTTAATTGTGAAGAATGGGAGGAACTATGCTGGAAACCGGGTGTGATAGTCGATGCGGATCTGGTCATGTTCCTTCGCGCTGCCCGTTCATGCGCAGTAAGTGACCAATATTACATAGTAATCGTTATTTTAATTTCACACGATTATTTTGTTTACAAAAACGATGCTCTAAAAGTGCTCAAACAGTTCGTTTGGGCAACACATGAACACTGAACACACTTTACTCCGATTGCGATTGTATTGCGGGGAAAGTTGGGAAAGAATCGCAATTCGCAATCCTGCCATCTCTTCGACTTTCTCCATTGAAACAAAAAACTTTTCAAGTGGCGTCTCAAGGTGGTGTTCCTCGTGGGTGAATAGATACACTTGGAGCCCCCACTGCTTTGTTTGTTAGTGATATGAACATGGGATAAATCCCGCCGCTGTACGCGAGTAAAATTCCAGTTTCCTTCCAATCTTGATCCAATTCTATTTAAAAAAATTACAAGCATTTATGAATAATGAGGTATATTCATAGATAAACGTACACTTTCGTACTTACCTGTCGTTTCAACTGGGGTTGTGCGGTGTATGCCTTGAAGATGCCACATGTAGTGTCCAGCTAATTTAAAACTGGCTTCACATTTTTTAAATTCCAAATTTGATATCCCTGTTCGATTCTTTGCACTGACGGACTCTTGCGCTTTTGAATACTTGTCGGGAAAAGGCTCCAATTCGGGACACTTTTTGCATTTGGTAGGCTCATGTAGTTTTAAGTGTCTAGCGCATGACCTGGTTGATCTAAGGTGATTTGTAATCTTGGGGTAACACGCTTTTCCCTTTGATTGAAGTTTCTCACAAATTATAATTGGTACTCCAGCTCGTTCTCCATTCGACGTACCTGGAATTTTATCCTCCATTATCTCCACACTATAATAAATTATTTTAAAAAATATAAAAAAATGATACTTTTGCTGCTTTGAACTTGTATTTTCTGTTATCCTCACACAAAAATTGGTATGTATACATCTCTGGAGATGCACACGTATGCACGTGGAACAATTTCGTAATTACAATATGAAACACATTGCAGTGAGGGGAGTATGTATATTCCCATTTTAGTGTGCTCGTAACTGTAACATGCAAGTAAAAGTGGTCAAAAAGTGATTTTATCATATTTAAATAATAAAATGGGGGACATTCCAAATACGTCTGAAGGAGGAAAGGGTGACGATGGCGGACAATTTGTGATAAGTTACTGTCAAATTGGGAACCGTGTGGGGCCAAACTCATAGTTTATGGTAATTCATGAGAAAACCATCTAAGGAAAATGCAAACTCCCGTCAAGTGTCCAGATTGTTGTGGCCTGGATCCGTTGCCCGACAAGTTGTTCCTCATTGAACACAAGACCCAAATACCCTTGTCGAAATGAATGGTGCAAAGAAATATTTGACGAGTCAATATAATGGATGAGACATGAATACATGTGCAAACGAAAACATAGTAAAGTTCCATGTGGAATTCCCAGATGTTACACTGAATTGTATGCTCTTAACGATTACAAAGCGCATCTTATCACTGCCCACAAAACAACCCCAGAGGAAACTATATTTGTTACATAAAAAAGGTTACCTTGATTCTCCTTAACCTACCAAAAAACCGTCAGCCAAGCGCAAAACACCTACTGCGTTGTCATCAGCATCAACGTCAAAGAGCACCAAAAAAGATGTAAACGTGTTGGTTATGGATAGTAGTGATGTGTTTGGCAATCCTGTAGGTGGTCAAGTTTTGAAAAGAGGAGCCTTTATAATTCTTTACGATTACGATTAAGGTGTACCTCCAGAAACGAGGTGACGTCTCGAATCGGACGAAGCAACATTCCACAACGCGTTTTCGCTCAGCAGTGTTCTTTCACAGTTGTCTTCTTTTAATAGGCGAATTTGGTTGAATCTGGAGAAGCGCGAACGGAAATTTGCAAGTCAATGTGATTATTCCTATAGTGGTGGTATACACTCCACGCCTTCGTCCTCAGACTTAAGCGTTGTGGTCCACTTCCAGTTCCATTACACTTTTATCAAGTTTTGTTTAGACAAGAAACAAAGGAACTGGAAGTGTACCTTTTACTTTACCAAATTGGCACAGGCCTGGAAACGTTTGTATATAGTTTTAATGAAAAAAGTGGAAAAGATGGCTGGTCTACGATTTTTGGCGGAGCACGTTGTCAAATATTAGTTGGATAAAGCACTTAAGCAAAGTTCAATTTTAATAACAATACTATTTTACCAACAGGCGTTTGCTGGTATGTGTGATGGTGGATCTCCTGATGACGGATGTTTGGCCGCTGCTCGCGACGATACAACTATAAACGCACTTTCAATAGTAAGACGAAACACATCCAAAAACATGGTCTTTGACAGTGATCTTAATTATATCCAAATTTAATTGTTATTTTTATTTTCAGCTTCATGCATGTACATATGAGCCTGGTAAAGCTCTACAAGCATTAATAAAGAGCCCTGTACCAAAAGGAATTGATAAAAAGTGGCCAGAAGACGAACAGGTGGGTAAAACATCTATATAACAATAATTATTATTGTTTTATATTGTGTAATTTAATTTTCTTTCTCTTTCTCTCTCTCTCTCTCTAGAAACGATTTGTGAAAGGCTTGAGACAGTTTGGGAAAAACTTTTTTAGAATCCGTAAAGAGCTTTTACCGCACAAGGAAACTGGTGAACTAGTTGAATTTTATTATCTTTGGAAGAAGACACCTGCTGCTCTACCGAGCAGAACTCATCGAAGACATAGGCGACAAAGCGTACTTAGGCGTATTCGTGCTCCACGAAATTCTCGTAATAATAAGGAAGAACCTGGCGATTTGAGCTCTGCTAGTGAAGACGAACTTTCAGAAGAGGATTCGGACTCGCGTGACCTTAGTGGCTACCATTGTAGGCATTGTTTTACCACAAGTTCTAAAGATTGGCACCATGCTGGAAAAGACAAAGCTTTGTTATGTACTGAATGTCGGGTTCATTTCAAAAAGTACGGCGAGCTCCCACAACTTGATGGAAATAATAAAGACCCACCGTATTTGTTTCGACCAGTTGTTCAAGACGATGAAGGTAGAATACGAACTCGCACTCGAACAAAAGAACTAAACGCTAGAAATAGACCAAAACGTGGCAGTGATAACAGCACACCTGAACCAGACATGAAGATTTCAGGGAGAAAGTCGCCTGGCGCAGCCAGCAACACTTCTTCCTCAAGTGACAAAAGTAAACATAAATCTAATGCAGCCAGTCCCGCCCCCCGAGGAAAGAAGCGTGCAAAACCCACAGAGGATGAGAAAGTTTCGCATGGCAAAAAGAGAAAAGAAGACCGACCCGAGAGTCCTTCTGGAAGCTCTATCGGGAGTTCGGTCGATGATGAGAATGAAACGGAAAATGCAGACATTGATGGAGAGAATGACAATATTGATAACGAAACAGGTGACATGGAAAACTCGAGTTCGAGAACGCCATCACCTACAGCGGATCTGGACAATGCTTCAGGTTCAAATGCCACCACTACTGTTCCCAGTAGTACAATAGTAGCAACAAACTCCTCATCCTCTTCTTCCACTAGCACAACAACAGCACCTTCAAAGGACCCAGAGGGGCCTATCCCTCTCATATCTTCCTCTGCTCGAACGCCATCGTCTAATTCGCATCTTATTGTCCCCGAACCCAAGAGACCGAATGAAACGATCAACAGTTCTGCCAGTTTTATAGGCCCCAACTCCAATAACACAAACAGTAATGACAGTGTACTACTGAAAAATGATACAAACAGTAGTTGTAGTGGAGCGGTGGAAAATAGTGTCTCAGTGACTTTAGATATAAAGAGTGAAAAAGTGGATAATGTGAACAATGAATCATCATCATTACCTAGTTCAGTACCAATACGTGCTGGTGGTGCAACAGATTTATCCAACAATAATAGTAATAATAGTACTGATGTAACTGCCACCGACGCAGCAGGTTGTGCAGTTCCGTCTATAGTTAAATTGGAAAATTCAGTAAAGACCTCTAATACTTCTCAGTTAAACGACAGTAATAAAGACAAGTGCAATGACACGTTAAATAATAGTGCACGTGACAGTGAAAGAAGTGGAATGTCCGAACACTCACCACTGCCTGAAAGTTCATTACAAGAAATAGGCAGTGTGTCAAATAATGCAGCATCGAAAGACATTAAGATTCCAAAAGTAACTGCACCGTTGATAGAGCCATTTAACCATAATAATAGTAGTGGTAGTAGTAGTACGACTTCAAACAGTAATAACTTTAGTGCAAATGCGATGGTGGATAACAAAAGCTTTGATCTTAGAATTCCTTCAACAGGGAACCATATAGTGAAAGAAGAAAAGGATGATAGAACAGACTTGTCTGAAAAGGCAAGTGAAGGTGGCAGTGGCTCTTTGCCTGCACGCCCAAATCATTTGAATCTTACAGGTGCTCCTCCGCTTCCTCCGGGATTCAACAATGCACCTGCTGGTTCATCTCAACCACCCCCACTTCCCGGAGACCTCTCACTTCAACTGCCTCAACAAGCTGGAGACTCGCCAGGATCAACTGCCCCATTGATAACCATTAAGGATGAGAAATCTCTTATGTCTCCGACTTTGGACGATCTCAAACCGCAAAAACCCTTTGGTAGCGAGGAAAATGGAGCTGTGGCAGGATTACCACCACCACCAACAGGAATTCTTCCAGGACTTCCTCCTGGACTTGCTGGATTGCATGGACCATATCCATTTGGACCAGGAATGGTTGCTCCCAAAAGCTCATCATCTCCCCTGCCACCGGGGTATCCCCCTCCTCCTGGACTACATTCTCAACCTCCACCCTTGGTCCATCCATCGTCACATTCCCGAGGTACTCCTCCTCCGCAACCCGGAGACGCTGTAGTGACGTCAGCAGCGTCAGCACTTAATGAAAAAGATAGGGGCAATGAGAGAGATATACCACCCCCTAATAATGCGTCGGAGCCTTCTATGTATTCTAGTCCATTATCAAGATTTTATCCACATCCCGGAATGGGTCACCCACTTGGTGCGCATCCCTTTGCACCACCACCTCATCATTTTCCTCCACCACATCCAAATGCACATACTCTTGGTGGAATTTTGCCTGAACATCCAACAGTGCAACAACAACAACAGCCTCCTCCTGGTGCTGGGCCTCCAACTGGTAGTAGTGGCATGGCAGATGTAAAATCTGAAATAATTCCAAATCCACTTCAATCGTTACGGGAAGTAAAAGTTCCAGGATATCCTGCATTTGATGCTCCTGCTTTAAGTTCAAATTCTCAAAATGCTCCAAATTCGGGTCCACCAACTTCCGCTATGGCTTCTTCCATTTCGCCTTTCCCTCCTCATCACCCCGCACAACAACAACAACAACAACAACAGCAACAGCAAATACCAGATAAGGTACCTAAGAAAGAACCCGTTGACAGGGATAGTTTTTCAGAGCATCGTCGCGGCTCAATCGGAGATGTTCCAAACGACAGGGAGCGTATTAGTGAGCGTGAAAAGGAACGCGAAAGAGATCGTGGTCCTAGTGAAAAGAGCGAACGTGAACGTGACAAAAATAGGAGTCCAAAAGTTAGCTCAAATGCCGCCTCTGTACCCGCAAGTAGCAGCGCATCTCAACAACAACAACAGCCTCCAATATCGGCTGCAATGGGATCGTCTACAATGACCACGCCTGCAGGACCGCAAGGACCAATTCCGCATCCAAATATCCATTTACCTCCTACAAGTGGAGCCCCGTTTCCTGGCGCCTTTCATCCTCATGCCCATCATCCGATGCATCCATTGTATCAGTTCCCCTATGGCCCATACTTCAGTCCATATCCTTTCCCCCATTATGCAGGACCGCCTCAACCCGGAGCTCCAGGACCTCAAGGCATGCCAAGAATGCCGGGAGTTCCTCCTATTCCTCCTCAACAACAAGCCGTACGTTCTTCCTCCCCACAAGCTGGTCAGTCTGTTAATGGATTGGCTGCAGGTGGTGGTGGTGGTGGTGGTAGTGGTGGTGGGAAGGCAGGTAACGAATCCTCACCAAGTGGACAAGGACAATCGCAATCTCAGTCATCCAGTCACGGGCATCATCACAACAGTTCCAAAAGTTCAAGTGCTTCAAGCAAACATAGTTCTAGAGATTCTTCACACGGACATTCGCATCATGGCCATGGGTCACACGGACGTTCTAGTGGTATGTCCTCTAGTTCTATGATGGACGATGGGGATAATCATGATGATGAACCAGAAGAAACTCCCAGCCCCCATGGAGTTCCTCGAGGACCTAGTCCAGAACCAAAGGTCGAGGACTCAGAATGCCATCGTAGTCAAAGTGCAATTTTCCTAAGACATTGGAATCGCGGCGATTTTAATTCGTGTGCCAGAACAGATTTAACGTTTAAACCGGTTCCAGAGTCGAAACTCGCTCGCAAACGAGAAGAGAGGTTACGGAAACAAGCGGAGAAGGAGCGTGAAGAAAGGGAGCGCGCAGCACAAGCGAGAAAGCAGCTTAGCAGCACTCCGGATAGGGACAAGCGAGAAACACCAAAGCCAGGTCCCAATATACCACAAGGTATGGCTGGTGCTCCACCGGCAGGAGTGGATTCAGCGTTGGTGAATTCTCACTTCTCTGGTTTTACACCCAGACCTGGGGCATTCGGAGACACGCCTGCTTTACGACAATTGAGTGAGTATGCAAGACCGCATACTGGATTCTCACCGAGTGGCAACTTACGTCCTGGACCTGCAGGAATGCTTCCTCCTCTACCTCTTGACCAAATGTTAGGTGCTCCATATCAAATGGGATTGTATGGCCCTACTGCAGCTCGGGAACGAATGGAAATGGAAGCGCTGGAGAAACGCGAAAGAGAAATTAGGGAAATTCGAGAACGAGAATTGAACGACAGACTAAAAGAAGAATTTTTGCGTGGCGTTCCTGGTGCTCCTGGAAGTCATCCACCGACCAACCCAGGTGCTACTCCTGGCGCACCTCCAAGACTCCCGAACCCACTTGAATCTGCTCACTGGATGGATGTTCATAGGAGATTCGGTGCTCTTGGTCCTGGAGGACCACCACTTAGCCAATTGCATCAGTCCGGCTTTGGGCTTTATCCAAATCCTAACGCCCCACCGACAACACTCAGCCCTCTTGAACGAGAACGTCTAGAACGTTTAGGTATGACGATGATGATGATAATTATGAGGATGATTTTGATGTTGGTGATGATGATGACGACGATGATGATGCGTGTTATTTTAAAACAACGTATATATGTATTCTCTCTATAGGTATCCCGTCGTCGTTACCTCAGCTTAGTAATGATCAATTGCTGACAGAGAGGCTACATGCGGAGCGACTAGCAATGGATATGAGACTTCAGTTGGCTGGTAAGAATAAAATTTGATTGTCTTTATATAACAACGGTTTAGAGGAATTGTGTACCTACAATTTCGAATTTGTGTGTATATACATAGCTGGACAGCTTCAAGGATATCCAGGCATAGACCCACTCCTTCATCAAGCTGCTGCTGCAGGTGCATACTCACGCCAACCTCAATTGATTCCACCAAGAGATTCCGCTTTAGGTCTGCATCCAGAAATACTTGGCCGACAAGGCTACCCTCCTGAATTGGCACATCATGTAAGAGAAAAGTGAAAAACGATAGTTAAGCATAGTTTACAATAAGGTGTCTTTGAATAAACTAATTGCATATTTGTGTATCTGTGTGTATCAGATATCAGCTCATGAACTACAGCGACAAATGATGATGGACCGAGAAAGATTCCCCCATCCCGGGGCCGCTCCCGGCGGACCAGGTCTTGGACCCCACCATCCATCCTTTTTAGCACAACAGGAAGAATATCTCCGGTATATGAACATGATGATGAAATAATCTTAAAATTAATAACAATAATTCATAATAATTATAAATATATATTTGGCTTCTTCACATTTTTCTTGTGACTGTACTTTTCAAGTATTCTCTTTATAACATTATATTATTATCATTATTATTATATTTACGTATTTGTGATTTTGAAACCACAATCTTTTTAAAAAGTCAACATTTGCTTTTACGTAGACTGTCAGCAGCAGCGCAAATTTTAATTCATTAATAGCTTCGTATCTCGTCTTGTACTTCTATATAATTATATACATTATATAATTATTACTCTACACAAATTATTCACAATCAATATCCATTATTATCATTACTTACTCTGCTTTCTATTTTGTTTTCCATTTTTCATCTCTCTAAAAAATTCATGCCTCTAGGTTATATATATATACTATATTATCTTTCATAAAAAAAATATAAATACACTTATATCATAGAGTATTATCTCTTGATTTTTCCATATAAATTAAAAAAATGTTTATACATTCAATGATTCTCTCTTGCTAAGCGCGCAACACCATGAAATTTTTCCAAGTATCTTTTATTTCAACAATATTGTCCATAACGTGTGGTTTTCAGGCAACAACAGAGGGATCGTGAAATGAAAGTTAGAGCGTTGGAAGAAGCTGCTAGAAGACACTAACTTTACATCAAATTTTCTCTGTCTCGTTGTCTCTCTCTCTCTCCCTCTCTCTCTCACTCACTCGTAAAACTTACAGAACAGAATGCTCCAAAATAGTGAGCTTGTTGGTGTGTACTACTACGTGCTGCTGCGATGAAGGTTTCATTGCGTTTCGTACAAGTATCCCTGCAAGGTTTCACTGGTAGCGGCAGCTTCAAATGAATACAAAAATGCCTCCTTCAGAAAACACACACTTCACGCCATTTCTACTACTCTCATGATCTGATAAAGTTTTGTAATTATTATATTAAACGACCCAAAGTTCTTGGCAAATAAGACTTACTACTTTACTCCTACTAATGAGAAATGATTATGTGTCGTCGCATCCGAATTCCTCTGTTGTCAAGTTCATATATACTACTAGCTAAAAAAAATTAATAGTAACTGAACAAAAAGATTAAGAATTATTGAGTTTAAATTTCCAAAAAAAATAATGTCGGTCTACTGCATTGGTTCCGTTTTTTGCTGTTTATTTCTTTTCCTCTTAAACGATAGGTCACAAGACGTGGACTTTAGCTAAAGGCAATATAAAATTCTCACAATGTTACTATCTGTCTGTGACAATTAAAAGTTACATTTATGTATGTTCCACCTAGTTATATACGTATTTAGTTAAATATCATTGTGTGCATAAAACTTAAGTGATTATTTTATGGTGTTATTTACATAACATACACAAATTCACAAACAAAAGTTTCAGTATTTAAAATCGTAGATGTTTTAATAAGGGGTATAAAAAAACTGGTTGTTTCATTGAGGAGTTTGTTGTGCCAAGAGTCGTCGTCGTCATCATCATCGTCGTCAGCAATGCAAAAAATGTGTGACCTACACTTTATTATAAAATATTACAATCGAAACAATCCAAAACTCTATTATGGAACGGTATTTATTGTTATTATTATTATTATTATTGTATTCATCATACTCATTATTTACGTAGTATTACAAGTTTCTGCGCAATTCTAAAAATCGTTAGTGCTTTTGTTGGCAAAAAAAATATTCCATGTTTGGTTGACGTTTTTTGAGAATCCTTTAATTTTAATAATCGTCAGCTATATATGAATTCTTTGGCAATACCTGAACAGTGCTTGAATAAGACATTATATATATATATAACAGTTATAAAAAAGGTGGGGGGAATTATCTATTCGGCTAAATTACATTTTCTTCTTATATAATATTATTAACGAAAAATTAGGCTTCAGAAAACATTTTCTTGATGTACTAATCTAACGAATGTTGTGTGGGATGATATGAGTCGGAGTTCTTACGAAGACAGAAAATAAAAATGACAACTATTCTTACAAGAATGACAATGTATCTGTTAAAAACGCAAAAGAAAATAGACAAAGCAGGAAAAGTACTTAACGCAAAAAGTAATAATAATAATAATAATAAAAATAATAAATCTTTTAAATGAACACTGTATATTCAATACAACAAAAAAGAAATAATTATTTAAAAATGTATTTGATGCGTATGAAACACCACCACTTTGTATATACCAGAAATAACAGTATATATCTAAATAATAATGTGCATAATATACTCGTAAGATGCCTATTATTATTATTATTATTGTTAACTCGTGTACATAAATGTCTAACCTCAACTACTATACTCGATGTTTTCAGTAGCTAAAAAAAGGCCACTCCAGAATTCAGGGGCCGAGCGGATGCCCTATACTCATACATATAACTGGTAGAAAATTACGTGCAAAAATATATATTTAGTATTAATAGTAACGGTAACTGTGAAAAGGCGTAAGAGAATGAAGTGAAACTTTTGGTATAAATGAAGGGGGAAAAAGTTATCCTGGTCCGATATTCCTTTTGTTGATGTTTGGTACACCCTTTAAAACCAGACGGAACAGAGTGTATAGTGTAACATTATAATTCATATTAATTATTCTGTAGATAGAGATATATAGATTAACTTATATAGTGACAGATACTTAGCCATTTCAGTACGTACAAGAAAGTATAAAAAAAGATGCGTGTAAATTATGTTTTCATTAGGGATTATAAATGTGTGTATACCGACAGGTCTGTATGTATAATAAAATGGTACATATAAATGTAATGATTATTACACGATATTGTGCAAAGCAAGCAAAAGGGTAGATTCCTGACGTAATGTCCTTTTTTCGTAGAAAAAAAATGACACGGTTATTGTTGAAAATTATATATTGAAGACGATAATGAATTGTATATTTACAAAAAAACGTGTCATCATTATTATGAGATGAGTATTATTATGCCACACATGCATTAATTTTTGTGCATAATTTAAAAAAGCCACAGAAATTCACAGTTGTAAATACATTGTTATTTCATAATAATGGCCTTACCGTTAATTTAGATGGACTTTGAGGTAATCTTGTATTATACACACATATACTATAAAATATATCGAATATTTACAGTATAAATATTATCAAAAAAAGAATAAACAGAAAATAAACTGTGTATAAAGTTTTGAAGAAATGATTTTTATTATCACAAAAGAAAATGTAATGGTGTTAGAATATTTTAAAGCATTAATATTATATATATATATATATATAACAGTAATTATTATCATTATTCTTAATTTAGCACTATACTATCGTTAAGTAAAGAAAAAATAAAATGGATTGCTTATGTATTGATATATAAATAAATATATATATAATATATATTTCTGTGTAGAGTTTATAGTCTTTACACAAGTACATGTTCCAGCGTTATTTATATAAGTCAATGGTAAAATAACAAATAAAAAATTGTTTGAAATATTTTACAAAATAACTCGTGTCGTGTCCCAACTTTTGCCATTTTCTTTCATCATTCAAATGCAAAAAAAATGATGCAATGTCAAATGTCTTTGTATACAAAAGGAGAGGTTAATGGAATTACCCAAAAGACAAAAATACAGTATATTTTAATTTATTGCATTGTTACACCTCACAAACACATGATCTAATACCTGGTATGCATTTCAAGAGTATAAAATCGTCATCATCATCTACGCACAAAATGATATCATCACTGGATATATTTGGACAATCTATATTTAATATATTCATATTTTTCTTGTTAATCTTTTCACATATTTTATATCCGTAATGCATATATCCGCCATTCTACGTAATAAACGTTCTTATCTATGTCGTGGTAGACAACACTCTTTATATTGCAATCACCGTCATGTCTGTTCGCCCGCCCCAAAATATCTCAACATGGGTTTAACATCTTTTATCTGTTTATACATTCCTATAGGCTATAGCTTCATTAGCTTGCGATTTTGAAACCAATCGGACAACAATTTCAAATTGCAAAATGGCACATGCTATTATATTTAAAATGAGACTATATGCGACAACGACGTTGGGCAGTGGAGTAATGCGTGGACATGTGTTAAAAACAGTTTTCTTAACGCTTCGTCATGCAATATTGCTGAGTTTATTTATTTGTATATGATAACACACTACATATCGTATCGATATCGTATTGAGATGGATTTGCAGGAAAGAGTAAAGTAGTTTGTTCTGATTCATTCAATTTTGCTCACTCTTTGGCGCATTTGTTTTCATGTTACCGTATATATGAGAAATCTATTCTTAATAAGGATTATATAATTTTAAGCCATACATACAAATGTGAAAAAATCTAGCAATAATGTACGACAGACAATATACAATTTTAGTTTTCATAATAATAATATATTCCTCGCCAGTGATAATAAAAGCAGATAGTTCAGCCAACCCTTGTATTGGATTAAAATCTTGTGCAGCATGCTCCCAAAATCCACAATGTTCATGGTGCATGCAACCAGTAAGTGACCGCATTATTACTTTATTCAATGGAACCATTAGAGCAATCTTTCAAATTAATGTAAAATGCATCCAAACATTACTACTATTCTACTACTTAAGTTTAAAAAAATTCAAATCCTCCGTATTCACTTTATACATACTTAACTTGTAAATTACACGCACAGGGCAAGGAGTTTTTCCCTCGATGCGACACTGCCGAAAACCATCGG
The DNA here is from genome assembly GCA_027744055.1 of Callyntrura sp. NNG-2020. Taxonomy (NCBI): domain Eukaryota; kingdom Metazoa; phylum Arthropoda; class Collembola; order Entomobryomorpha; family Paronellidae; genus Callyntrura; species Callyntrura sp. NNG-2020. Next base: position 4,312 of record JAHZNE010000812.1, on the reverse strand, counting down.
ACACGTCAATCTAGTTGTAGTGAGAAAATGTTATTTTCTCACAAAAATGAATTATATATTACGCGGTATGTACATATGTATTATGTACTATTATAGTGATACTAATTTTAAAATATTTTGTGTGAGACCCTAATGGGTTAATGTGAGCTTTTTGAATTTACTTGTGCTTACTCAGAAATGAGCCTCTTAGCGATAACAGCGATGGGAAGAAAACTGTCCCTGTTCAGCCACAAGAAATCGCCTTGCAGATTAGACTTAATGAGGTTATTGAATTTAACATGGGCTATAAGGATGTTGTGGACTACCCATTGGAACTATACTATTTGATGGATGGGACTTTTTCCATGAAAGATGACAAGGTCACAGATAATGCTACCCGTTAATGCCATCCGATAAGAAATATGTATATTATAATGACAACTAACAACCATTAAAATGTATTTTTACAGCAAGTGTTAGAAAGTTTAGGTGACACAATAGGAGAAAGATTGCGAAATTTAACCAGCAAATTTAGACAAGGTTTCGGGACCTTTGTGGACAAAGTTACAATGCCATACTCCTCACGAGTTCCTGCTATGTAAGAAATTTTGTAGTTATATTCACAAACTCGCAATCAGTCGAATCAGTTATAGTAATCCACCTGCCCCAATTTTTTTTGGGCCAACACAGATTTCAAAATCCATGTTTAACCAGAAATGACACTTGTATTGAACCGTATGGTTTTAAGAATCACATGTCATTAACCAATAATACACACGGATTTACAGTAAGATATATTTACACATCTACACGACTCTTTTAATATTAATTATAGTTATCTGCATGCCATATTAATATTATAATCATAGAGTGCGGTAAAAGCATTTAGACTTTCTGCCAGCAGTGATTTTGCTGAAGGTGGACTTGACGCTTTAATGCAGGTCATGGTCTGTGAGAACGAAATAGGTAGGTTGGTTAATTGGTTACAGTGTTGATGAAACATGAGCAAACCCATTACTTTTGTGCTAACATCTACCATCATCTATCTATTAATAGGATGGTCCAAGCAAGCACGAAGGTTAATTATTTTTGCAACTGATGGTGCTTTTCATTATGCTGGGGATGGAAGGGTATTTGAAACACAAAACTTCACAAAAAATATCCAATTCACTTTTTTGTTGTGTGCAAATGTACAAATTTATTTTCTTTCCAGCTCGGAGGTATAGTAATCCCCAATGATTGTAAATGTCACATGGACAGCGGCGGAGAATACTACACACATTCTCTCGTATATGATTACCCGTCCATGGCTCAAATTAACACAAAAGCAAAGGATCACTCCATAAACCTCATATTTGCTGCAACTTCCGATATTATACAAGATTATAAAACATTAAAAGGTGAAATTGAAGGTTCGGCTGTCACTGAGTTGGCAAGAAACTCTTCCAACATTGTAGAGTTGGTGGAAAAGCAGTATAAGGTACACTTCGCTGATCAGACCACGCCACGTAAAGGAAGGATGGATGAATATTATTAATTATTACATGCCAGTTGCTATCTGTTTGCAGGAAATTAAATCCAAAGTAGAAGTCAAAGACAATTTTCCATCCGAGTTCTTCAAAGTAAAATATTACTCAAAGTGTCAAAACAGTACAGTTGAACGAGAAACAAATATATGTCAGAGGTTGGAAGAAGGGGCTGTTGTTCAGTAAGCGAATATATGGAAAACTTTTATATGCGATAACAAGCATCATTTTTAGTCTCCACACTTTCATTGTCTTGTAGGTTTCGAGTTGAAATTGAGCTTATAAAATGTCCAACCAGAAAAGAGGAATGGAAGCAGCAGTACAAAATATACGCTGTAGGTGTCCCTGACAGTATAACGCTGGATGTGGAGTCGTTGTGTGACTGTCCGTGTGAAAATAAAGAAAATGGGGTAACACGTTTCTCCTTTCTATAATCGGCATGTGTAAAGTTGAAAGTGCTGGTTTGTTGTGTAGGAGTAGGAGTAAGTTTTTAAATACATGCACACACGCACATTTGTGTTTTTGTTTAGAAACCAAACTCCGAACTGTGCAATACGAAAGGGACAGAGCTTTGTGGACTTTGTGATTGTAATGCTGGTCACTTTGGGGAGTTTTGCGAATGCAATAATTCTACTGCCACCTGGACAGACGAAAGTAGAGCTTGTAAACAGGGTACTTCTACCGATACGTGTTCTGGGAGGTAAAAGTGGAGAGATTCGTGCTACTTACTGTTACACTAATACGCACACCGTTTTTCATGAAACTTTTCTGGTTATTATTGGAATGTCCACACAAATTAGCATTTTCTTGACTTTCTTTACACAGAGGAAATTGTGTCTGCAGCCAATGTGAATGCACGAAAAAGGTATAAAACTACAAAACTTTGGATTATTTCCGCTTAATTATTCCAAAACTACCTAGCAGTGCATTTACACGTATCTTTTCTTTATTATTGCCCGGCAATTGATCGTATTATTGATCTGCAAAAATGGTTAAAAGAGGTAACGTTCACGGGTTGAGGTTGTGGTACTTACTGGTGATATTCAGTATTGGAACAGTAATGAAAATCTTAAATGCTACACGTTGTTGGTTGGTAAGCTGTTTTCGAAGGGACAACAGTTCAAGCTCTACGTAGAATTTTTATAAATGTAATAATTTTGTTTTCTCGTAGCGGTACACTGGCCCCTATTGTGAATGTGATAATGAAAACTGCGATCTTGTAAACGAGCAACTTTGTGCTGGTCATGGAACTTGTGATTGTGGAAGGTGTATTTGTAATCCTGGATGGTCTGGGAAAGGTTGCGGCTGTTCAACCGAAAAGGTTCTTGCTTTTCTTGAGACACTAAATTTACGAAACACCGTTTTACTTTTGTTTTTGGAGCATGAAAAACAGTGACAAAAAAGATTTTTCTGTGTTGCTTTTTCCATCACGGTTGAGTATAGGCTACTTGTTTTGAACCCGGCAGTGACGACGAGTGCAATGGGCAAGGGACTTGCAGGTGCGGAAGTTGCAAGTGTAATCCAGATTTTAGGGGCAATTATTGTCAAATATGTCGGGTAAAAAGGAGTTACTCTTATTTTCTATAACATTTTCCAATAAATAATATAATTACGGACCTCTGTTATTCTCAGGCGGAATCCTGCCAAAAATGCGACGAGTTAAAACAATGCGTACTATGTAAGGTTTTTGGAACTGGAATATGGCATTCAGCAGAATGTGAACTGAACTGTTACATGCATGACGTTGCCGTAGTGGACATTGTTACAGGTTTATTGTTATTGAATGAATGCCACCTTTTTATTCGTCCTTTTTTGTGCTTGTTGATTTAATGCGGTATTTAAATTGTACAACATGTTACTTGAAAATGGTTCTAAAGCTCCACCTCAACCAAAATCAGACGAGGAAGAAGTTGAGATTCTTTGCAGAAAAGAAGATCCGACCGATGAATGTATCATTATATTTTCCTATATACAAATCGGAAAAGGAGTGTACAAAATACAAGCACAAAAAACAAAAGAATGTCCTCCACAAGCCCCAATATATTGGATAATCACGATAGTGTCCACTTTGGTTGTTTTGGTAGGGCTAATTTTACTGTGCGTGTATAGTCAGTACCGGAAACACCTAATTAGAAAAGAATATAGAGCGTTTGAAAAGGCAAAAGCCAACGTTAGTTTTGGGCAGGTGAGTTACGCAGTGACATGCATATCGTGTGTATCTTTGGCTTTGTATTTTCAATTTAATTTAATATATGTTGTCCTTTATTGAATAATTGACTTTTTAAATTTTAGCAATCTAATCCAATTTATAATAATCCCATTGGAATATTCGAAAATCCTACCTATGCTGGAGCTGGAAACAATTAGTACGCCGTAGCATTTTTTTTATATAATAACCGGTTTCTCTTCAAGTTAATTTTTAAAAAAATAAAGCAAAACAAGTTGTAATAACGAAATCAAAATGCATGTAAGTTTGGGAAAATTCTTTTGAGCAAGGAGTATATTTATTATCATAATTCAAAGCATTTATCTATATATTTTAATAACAAAATGGGTTCGTAAACTATTGTTTAACATACATAAACCATTAATTTATCAATAAAAATGAAGCTGAAATGCAGATAACCACTTCCATACTCCATCTAACATAACTCCCCTGTATTAATTTGTATGATTCGTAAAAGTGAAGTATCTAATATGTGTTGCATTGGAAGATGCTCGGCAAAGAAGCATCATTACTCCTTTGTTCCCAAAAATATGGTTGTCAATAAAATGAAGGCTTTTTTCTTACTGACGTTTGACGTTTT
>JAHZNE010000811.1:0-37889 GCA_027744055.1 Callyntrura sp. NNG-2020 | reverse complement strand
ATGCATATACATGCTAACAGTTGCAACTGCAACACTCATGCAACTTCGTGTCGTTTTTTGTAAATACAAATACATGATACATTACAAATACAAACTGACTTTATACATACATAGTACTTATCTAGGTATTTTTGAGGAAGCAAGAAGAAGCAAGACAGGAATTAATTGTTTTGTACATATCACACACAACAACAAGCAGCCCAAAAATATCTAACTTGCCTACACCTTTAACACATTCACTATTGACTATTGTTTATTGTTTCGCCGAGCGCAGTCAGAAAACGTTTTTATGTGGAAGTAAATTAATACTAAACAGTATTTTAGTTAAAATATAGATAGAAACTGATATATTGTCATTCGTAAAACGGAACTTCTGTAATTGGCAATCAACTGCCTCATCTTCATAAATACAGCAAAGTGAGCATATACAAATACAAGAGAAGACATCTTTAAAAATTAAACAAAAAAGTATACACTTACATCTAAAAATAAAAGTACATCGTTCATTACATACATTACTAATGTTCGTTACTCATTTCGTATTGCCAATTATGCCAATTACACTAAACATTTACAAAAACATCTAAGTTAAAAACGGAAGACGAAGATAATTTAGCGTTACGCTTACGCTCAACGCTTGGTCTTCATGCTTCTCTTGACCCTGAACGACATCTATCATCGCCTCATGATCATAGTGTGATCGATAGTGTCTATTGACTACAAAATTAAGCTGAAAACTGATTTGAAAAACTTGAAACCTCTGAACTAGTATCCATAATTTTTGGCTGGGTCGGTGTCGGTTTTAGTTTGTTTGACCTACTCGTTCCCGATTACTTAGGGTCAGTTCTAATTTATCTATGCCATTTATATAAAGTTCTCTCTCTCCAGCAATTTTTTTCCAACGGTCAACGGTCGCACGTCATTAGATCATTAGTTGTCAGTTATTCCGTGTTCGTGTAACTGGATCAAGCATAAACCATAAACCTAACAAACAGGCCAGACGCCAGATCATGTAGATCGTGTGCAGGTTTTAATTTACTACAAAGAGACAATTTGTTGGAACATTTAACATTTTTTGAAAAGTTTAAAGCTAATCGAATCTTCATAGTCATCAACGTAGTCTAAGTTGCAAGTGGTCAGGTCTATTACTGTTAAAAACTATCATCGCTGGAAAGCTGACAACAACATCGTGGAAACCAGTTTGGTACCGGATAGGAAAGGAATTTAGATCTTTCAGGTAGGTAGATAAAGTAATCACCTCGCGATGTTGGCAGTGCATGTATGACTACTGTGACTGTATGACAGACAAGCACCAATAAAATTATATGGATATTTAATTGGTATTTATTTGGTATACATTACAAACCTAATTATGAATTAATGCTAATTTTTTCCCTTTTAGTTCATCTGAGAAATCCGTTAGCTGTTGGTTGCTTGTACTAGTAACTAGAATAATTTCTTAATCATCATCCGGAATAGTGGAAAACAATCTCGCTCACTTAATTTAAATCAACACATAACAGGCTATTCTTTTGTTGAAACAAGTTACAATTTGCTAAAGCGAAGCCCGATCTGTATTACTCATTGCTAATTTTGCTAATAGCAAATACCACCGAGTGTAATAAAAATGTCGGACCCTGTGTCAATGTCCCTGGGTAAGTATAAACTGTCTAGCCCTAACATTTTTTTATTTTATAATAAATTAGTTGGGTATAATGTATGAAGTATCTATCATTTTGCTATTATTATCATAACGCAAATTGCAATTTACTTTCTATTAATATTACAGATGACTACATTAAGTCCCAGAAAAAGACGGGAAAGATGTCTTTTGGAAGAAATCGTCGCGGCTCAAAAGCCAACAACACAAGTCCTCGAGGCGGCGGTGGCGCTGCGGGACCACAAAGAGGAGGCCAGAACTCCTTCCGAGGCAGGAAAGGGCGCCAGGCAAATAATAATGTACGCAAATATAAATGGTCAAAACAACATTCGTCAAAATCATCGGCATCTTTATGGACACCATAATAAATTATAAATGCCAATCTAAAGGCTTCAATAAGCCAATATTAGTCAAATCGGGATGCGGTGAAAAGCCTGACGTTCGCTTACGTGCAATCGCATATCACAGAGCTTGCGGTAGAGGCGCACTGAAGCCGTAAGCTCAACTTAAACAAAGAAAGCAGACGAAAAAATTCGGAGTAAATAATCTCCGCTTTCATTTTATGTCTGCCTTTGTGGCATATCAAATGCCGGGCGCTCTTGGTTGAAAATATCAACCAGCAATTGAAATGTTTGCTGACCATGGCTAAGGGCCTATAAGCTGAATTTAAAGCAAGAATTCGTAGCCACGGTCGTATGGCGAAGAGGGAGGATTTTGTCTTTTGTCGTGATCAGTGATCAATTGTGGAACAGGAGCTGCGACATTCCTTTCAGTTCTTCATTCCAACAACTCACGACTGTATCTTTCTTTGTTTCTTTTTTAATTCCAAGTCTGGTAAAATTTGAGATGGGGTTACATATTAATGGTTTAGTAATATTTGCATTGTATTATTAGTATGCATATTTTGTATGTCTAAAGTATTTACTTGTCATTCGTAAGAAGCGGAGGATCATCTTTAAGTATTGTCAAAGTAAATGGATTTTATTACGATAATAAAGGGTCGCGGACGTTGGAACAACCGTGGAACTAGTAGAAGGAGCAGAGGACAGTTTGCTGGGGTATGCATTTTCTGATGTTGAAAGTCACCGCTAAGCAAAAAATATATAGTCACCATTTTGTATCATATTGTGTTTAAAGAGTAGTTAATTTATTATTCTTGGCAAATTTTTGTAATACACAATACGAACAAAAAGACTATCGGAAAAATCACTCGCTAACTATTGTATAAAGCGTTGTATTGCATTGTATGGTTTTCATTTAGGCAAATTCACCACGAGCGGGAGGATTTCAACGTTTTGTTACTAGCGGAGGATCTGGACAGGCACAAAATCAACGTCTTGGTGTGAAGAAAAGATCTCGTAACACCAATCGGCAACAACAACAAGCAAGACGACAACGTAACCCTGTTTCGAGAGGAGGTCAAGGAGGAATGCAAGGATCTTCGAAACAACGATATTTCAACAATACTGCTGTTTCTGTTGGAGCTTCTCCTTTAAAGGTTAAGCGAAACAATCCACGGCGTTTTCGATTAAGAAATAAGCTTGCTACCGCACCTGCCAATCTCGTAGTCAGCCAAAACGTTGTTGCTACAAACAGGAATGTCAAACGAGCGTTTCTTAAGTTAGCGAAGAAGCGAGTACAAAGAGCCAAACTTTTAGTTAGTAGAAAGAAAGCTACTACCGGACCGGGGAAAATGAAGAAAATAGTACGTCTTGTGTCTAATTGTAACAACTATTTATGCAAACTACGTCATGTGCTTGAATTTACACTTTTCTTCTTTATTTACGTTTTAGATTGCTGCGACCAGCAGCGGAAGATTAGCTTTAGGAAGAAATGGATTTATTACTGTCAAAAATACCAAAGCAAAAAGAATGGAACGCGCGCTTGTTCAAATGAAAATAGCAAGAGCACAGCAAGCCAGAACTAGAGTTCCTAACCAGAGGACCACAAATGTTCCTGGAAGTTCTGGAAGTGGAAGAAGACCGAGTAGAAAAACTGGGTAACGAAATGATGTACCATAAAGTACTTTGATAAATCATTTATTTAGATAAGAAATATGCATTTTTCTAATGCTTTCATTTTATTATAGCCCCCGCGCAGTGCGTGATTGGAATACCTCCATTGTTCGAACCATGACTAACGATTTGGTGGATGAAATGACCAGCAGTCAACTTAATCCTGACATTCAAAGAAAAATCGCTTTTATTCAGAGTCGCTCCAAAAATGAACGTGCGCCAGTACCAGTGATGCCAGACTTCAAAGCTCCTGTCACAACATCAAGAATGAAGTTAAGTGACCGGTTTAGGCTCTTAAGAGATCAGTAAATAACTAATCTATAATGCATTAGTGGTGAGGCTTAAGTGCAATGTATATAAATTCAGAGTTCACACATCGAAAACTGGAATAATGTGAATACGGAGTACCATATCTCTTGACTTTATAAATATTTTAGTTGTGTTAGGTTTCAAAATAATAATTTAAATACTTTTCTTTTCAGTAAATTAAAATCGCATTTTGTAACGCTCTTCAAAGTATGTATAATTAGGTTCTTTCATTCTGCTATATTACGTATCTCATTAAAAATCTAGGTTTGTGAAAGTACGATTAATTCTGTTCTGGATTGTGTTGTAGTTTTTAATCCCTAAGTATGGCTGTCATTCCCAAAGGTAAATGAATCGGACTAGAAGAGCTGCATAAATTCGCATTTTCTTCATCAGTTTTTTATTTAATTTTTTACTGATGCTAAAAATATAATTATAATGGTAATCATGATGACATACGCAGCCTAAACATGCATGAAGTGTTTATTGTTCCCTGTTTCGGTAACTTCAAAATCTTCTGTTAGCCATAGCTAAGTAATTCGATGTTTATTTTAAAGTATAGAGTAGTCATCTGTCGTTTTAGACAGTAGAAATTAGTTAACTAACATACGAGAAATAAATGTATGGTATATACATACCATAACTCCCTTGTATATTTGTAACATAGTTGATATATGTGTATGTAACATACTCGGTTTGTTTAACGAAGATATTATTACTAAAATCGCAGAAGTAATTTTTCCTAATCCTTTTGGGTATGGGACACAGTCCCGTTCCTTAAGCGCGGTGGGAAAGTTGTTTTGATGGGTATAATAAATGATCGTATTCGGTTGTCATTTGTACAAATGTTCACTTTTAGTCAAGAGTTATTAATTATTTATCATCACTTTCTCCATCATCATACGATACATACTAACTCGGGCACACCTACCTAAACCAGCGACAAGTTATTACTTTGATTTGTTATTATTAACAGGTCCCTTCTAAGACCTAAACCTAATCCCAATGCCTAATAATACGATTGTATCGAACGCAACTGGAACCCCATGGAAATATATGCAGAACCACTCAAATTGATCAGTGCATTTTTCTTCAAGGGAACGATACTGCGTTTCGTTAAGTATTGAGAAATGAGTAAGATGAATCGATAAATAGCCATTTGTAATATTGCATGTTGAAATTCTGTACAGTATAAAATTTTGAAAGAAGGCAACGCAAACCCTTCTAATTCATACTCAGTAGGAGGTGGCGGCTGTATGGTCCTACGGCCAGATAAAACGAAGGTAATAAAATTAGTTAAAATACACGTAGAATGTACAAATTTTACAACTTTTTATACCTTTTAAAACTTGTAACTGCCTTTGCAATGATGTTAACTCGTAGCTTACAGACTCTATAAATAAAAGATCGTACGATACGAATTCGACTAACCAATTTATCCCGTATCATGGCTGCCTGTGATTCTTGTCCTTGTCCTCCCATAAATGTCACCGTCCAAATGACTTCATCGTCCCCTGCTCCCAAGCGTTGCTCGCGAAAATCTTCAAAAGCTTCTTGTAACGGTGGAGGTGATCAAGCTTGCAATACAACCTGCTGCCCAGCCACAGGAAACGCGTCCCGCCAGTCGATACCAAATTATATGAAACCGCTGTCGCGAACTCCAAGTTACTCTGAACGCGTAAATATGAATGGAGGTGGAGCCAATATGTGCTGCCCCGGTCATCCACGCCCAGACTGTTGCCGGGTACCGTGTCCAGAACCATGTCTTCCTCGCTGCCCTTTAGGAATTTACGTTGAAAGGGTAGAATCAATGAAACCAGATCGAAAATATGAACCTCCAGAGAGGAAGTTTGAAGCCTATTCCACATATCGAGAACACTATTTCTTAAAATGCGGAGAAAAAGCCAAGTCATTTAAACCGGCTGCAACATTTGTGCCATCAGATGCCCCGATGGAGAGTGTATCGACTTATCGAGAGGCGTTCCATTGCAAACCACTGTCCCCCGTGCGGAAGCCGCCATGGGCAATAAAGGGACTATTTGACCCATCTTGTGCTCCAATGGAAGGAGTTACGCAATATCGATTTGACTACAAAGGATGCATGAGCCCACCACCAGCATCGTTCAAACCGCAATCAACTTTTGTACCATCAGACGCAAAGCTGGAGGGCGTTACCACATACAGAGTCAACTACATTCCATATTGTCCAAGGGAATATGATTATGCCAGACCTAAACAATCAGCAAGACCAGTAGGGCAGCCATCTTGTGCGCCTATGGACGGAGTGTCCACTTACCGAATGGATTATTATCCCAAATGTCTTGTCAAGACCAATAGCTTAAAGCCTTTTACAAAACCACGATTTTCCGATGCTAGGATGGCTGGAGTAACCACATATAAAAATGATTACGTTCCGTTCCATTTCGAAAAATGTTGTGGCCCGTGCATTCCTGCAGAGGTATACGACCAATGTTACCCTAAGCCGTGTATGTTCGCCTGCTCGGGAGACGACGACAAAGAGGAAGTTCAGTCAGAATGCAATGATCCATGCCCTAAGAAACCGGGGTGTTGTCCACCCAACCCATGCGGAATACCTCCTTGCGAGCCCTACCCATACACTATTGGCAACGCTGGTCAACAAATACAAGCTTGCTGTGATTGCCTAAACGATCCACCAATTGACAAGGAAAGTGACGACTGCTAGGAAGAAGGTCAAACACGTCGAATCAAAATCTGACTGGTTATACGAAAGAAATATTAATTTTTTACTGTAACAGAATGTTTATGTAAACCCATCTCTTTTAATGATTATTATGCAACAATATGAGCGAAAATATACTTCAAACGAAACTACGCAGTTGATGACATCTCACTCATATAACTTATTTGCTCCCATCGCGTTTACATCCGCTATGATTACAATAACTTACAATAAGAGGTTGGCATCATCATTGTAACTTAAAACATGGGCAAACAATGTCTCTCAGCAATTTAAATGGTTTTGGGTTGAAATACATATTTTAATTGATACAACTACAATTTCATAACTTTAGGGGGGGTATGCGTATTACCGTACACAATAATTACAAACACGGCGCTTGGAAAATTACATTGAATAGAAAAAGTTATTTATAATTTACATACAAACTACAATTACAATATACAAATACAGCCAAAATTAAAAATGAAAAAGGCTGTAAGGCCCAAGACCCCGGCTCCCATCCCTGAAAATACTGCTGTGCAAGTACGAGTATACTCAACAACTGCTGCATTATGTTGTATAGCTCCTTGATTGTAAACTTTCGTTTCCCCACCTTTCTCAACTGTTACGGTTCGGGTACGCTGCATGATCTCGGGTGAGGCTAACAGACAGAATTAAATTATTTTTGCTAGAAACAAAAAAGAAATACTTATTGTTAGTTAGTATCCATCCACGAAAAAAGCTAAGTATTATATAGAGAACACAGAATAAATATAATTAATTTATGAAACTTACTAGTTTAAAGTTAAACTAATCTAACTAAACTAGTTAAAAATCAATTTGTTCAATTAAACGTATTGCTAAGATTTTGACACCTCCTGGCACTGGTAAAATGGTCACTTTATCTTTATACTAATATTGATGGCGAAAAATTTCACAGCGGATAAAGATATACGAGGATATAGTATTGATCATTATCGAAATTTAATTTAAAAAAAACCCCGATTTCACAGTTTAACATATTATCCTGTTTCATGCCTTTCCAGTATAATTATTGCCGTGTAATTGTACTATCACTGACGACCAGCTGTAGATTGCATTGCGTTCAATTCAACGTATTGTACCTTTTTCACAACAAAAACACCATCCGTATGTGTAAAGCGTGAAGTAAAGCTACGTTATCCTTGCGCTGTTGCTAAAATGCTCAGCTCATTTGCCCTGCCCGACTCAACACAACAAACGGCATAAGAAACGGGGTAAACAAACAACCAAGGATGTGTGGACTTCAGTCGGCGCAAAAGTTGACAAGCACAAAAATGTTTGTGTAGTGTAGAGTGTAGATACACCACTGTTCTTTCTACAACACGGTAAAAAGCACGTGTGCAGTGCAGATGCAGACCAATGTTTGAAGTCAGTGCAAGTGCACTATTACTTTAAAAATTACTAGTTAGTCCTCGAAATCGACAAAGTATTACAATTTTAACGTGTCCACCAATTTCTACAACGTTTTAAACTCGTTTAGGTCAAGGTGGTTTTAAAGAAATTCGTTTTTAAATGAGTTAGACCCATTATCTGCTGGTAATTGATGGTTATTCAATAACCGTCAACCGTTATTAAAACCGTGATACACCTTTAAAATAATAATAATTAAGGCCTATTTCGTCTGTCAACTGAGTCAACTTATATTTTTTTTGAAGGAGTGCTTAATATTTGAGTGAAAAAAAATGGTTGTTAAAACTAAAACTAAGAAAACAGAATCCACAAGGAAGCCACAGGTCTTTAAAGCATCAATTGAAGATGATGACATGAGCGATAAAGGTTTGATAAATTATATTCATCATAAATGTATGTATGTGTCGTAGTTTTTAATCCAACCGATTTCTACCACCGTGATGAGCATATTTAATGTCCAGCGTAACTTATTATATGTTATTACGCTTTCAGAAGAAGCTGAATCAGCGGATGTGGAGAATGAAAACGAAATTGTGGAACCTGCACCCAAAAAAGTCAAACGAGATATAACAAAAGAAGTAGAGCAACATTTGAGTAAATATGACGCAGTCATTAAAGATGGCGATGTCAAATTTGCAGAGAAACTTTCTCAACTTTCATCGTATTTGCATTTAATCCTAGAAAATAATGCGAACACTTTAGAATTCGAAATTAATTTTGACGATTGGATAAAAGAGTCGCTTTTGATACTACTGGAAGAAGGCACAGCAACTTCTGAGGAGTTTTATGACCTCCTCTGTAGCATTTTAAAAGTATGCCCCGCTATCATCGAACCAACCTGCGAGAAAGTGTTCAATTTCATATTTGCTCATCATCATTTCAGTAAAGAATGTGACTTAGCCTTCCAAAATTTTATGGAAAATTTGTCGCTCACGTTTGAAAAACTACGTAGGTACCCCAAACTAATTGCGAAATTTCTTTGCTGTGTTCGCGACAATGCAAATGGAACAAGTGAATCGCTAGGACGAGATGGGTCTAAAAAGTTTGTGAAGAAAATGTTAGGATCTAAATCGAAGAACGCCAGCATATTTATACTACCTAAAAGATTCATGGACACATATGCATCGACGATTGGCATGTTACCAGTAGGGCAAGTAATGGATCTGTGGAAAACCTTTCATCATAACTTAGAAGAAGAATGCATAAGAAAATACAGCGGGTCAAGTAACTTGAATACTAATTACGCTTGTACATACATCATCGGTGCCTTAATTAGAAATATTAAATGATCATTGGGTTATAATATTGCATTTATTTCCAGATAAGTCGACTATAACGCCCTTTCTTTCAGTACTTGTGGATTTGTTCGTAACGTTTTTATGCAGCATTAAAGTCGCCGATCACACGGTCCCAAGTTCCACCGTGGAAAAGGTTTTGGATATGATGAATAAGCTTAAAGAAAATGGCATTTCTCAACTTGCAAAGTTACTTCCCACTGACTACGTAAGTTTTAGCAGCAAATATGACTTTTTACAAGATATACAGTAGAGAGCAGAAGCAGAGAACGAATTATTTTCAAGTCGAACCTCAACACCTGCCTCATTCCATTTATAATGAATTGAAGAGGTTATTAAAACCTAGATGAATGACCACCCTTTATATTTATATTCTTTTTTTTAAATGGGACGAAGCGACTACTGGTGTTGAGGCTTGACCTTGAAATCGTTGGTTCTCCGCAGCAATAGCAATACAGTCACTTTTTAGTTTGCCATACCTTGTTAACCATATCCAACATTTGTTTTTGAAAATTATAGAATGCAACGTACACTAAATCATTCTTGAAGTTGTGCTTTGCGTGGAGCTACCTTTACAACTTTATGTCCATTTATAATAAAAATTTCCCGAGTACTTTCCTTAGCTTCATCGAAAGCTTTCACTATGCTGTGGATCTATCTTTCATATTTCCACAGTTATCTTCTGAAGATTGGATGTCATTGTGGGCGTCAATCGATCGAAATGAGGACATTCAAAGCTCGTCCTACATGGTAAGAAGCTGTGTCAATCGATGAATATATATTTCAGTTCGATTACTTATATTTACATTTTGCTTGATGTTGTTTGCTATATGAGTCATTTATATGATGGTAGAGCAAAGCTCCTTATAACTTAATTTCGTTTTTATTTCAGGTTTGTTTGGTAGCTTTGAAATTAAAATCTTTGGCGATAATGCAGCAGGAAAGAAAGGACGCTACCGTAGAAAACAATGGTACAATAAAAATGAAAGATAACATCGATTGTGAAGAAGTAGATGATGTTCTCACAAAAAATATAAGTGAAGCAGCAACATTTATATGGAATAATCAACAACTATTAAAAGAAGAACAAAATAACTTCTATTACATCTGCTCATGTAAAGACATACTTGAAATAGTGACAATTTTTCTACCACAACACAAATTAATGGAATTGGCAAAATCACATTTTGATAATACATTGGAGTCTACGATTTCATCACAAGGCGGAGTTTCAGACAAACTTGCTCTCTCATCCAATATGAAGTTTCGTGTTGCTGTTCTTCTGGAATCTTTACAAGAAGGCGTCAAACGAGTTGGGAAAGGAAATTCTTTAAAGCGCTCTACGAAAAGGTTTTTGTCAGAATGTTTGAATCCTAACTGCAAATTTAAAATACTTCAAACTCTAAGCCTTAATGAAAACAGCAACAGTGTATTCGATGGAGATATAAAAAAGTATCTGATGGAAGCAGCCCAAATTGTGAATGATGTTATGGTAAAAGATAAGAAAATAGACAACGAAGAAGTTGTGTCAGGCGCTGTATTACGGGACGTGCTTTCGATGGTGGTACGTGAAGAACTTTCACAGTATCCAAAAACAGTTAAAACTATGATATGCCTTAATTTTCTGTTCATCTTCACGGCTTTAATAAAATATAGTAAAAAAGAGTCTAACGATGGAATAGATGACGTTGCCTTTGTGCTTAGTGAGTGTGGACGAAATTCTCAGGGAAATGAAATTCTGTTTCAAATAAAATGGACTGAATTATATGGCTTAGTTAAAAGTAATGTAAATATGGTTTCTGAAAACTGTGTAAATAGTATCAGCTCTTTGGTACTGGAGAATATATATGTATCTCCTAAAGTTGCAAGTGATTTTGGCGAGCAACATGTCATGCAATTGTGTACAAATGACATATTGGAATTCCAAAGCATGGAAGGATACCTGGCTGTGTGTCTTCTAAGTTATATTGTCGAGGTAAGTACATTGTTTGTAGAGGAGTTCTGTAGTTTCTCATATCACCCCGTCTATCTTGCTTTGCTATACTAATGAATCACAGTTATAGAACATCGCATCTTGATACATTTGAAACATGAACACATCTACTTTTTTCAGTAAAGCGTATTAATTAAAAAAAATATCTGTTATTATATAGGAGGTCACGGGAACAAAAACAAAGTCTGCGTCGATTTTGAACAACCACGTTAGGGATTTGTATAAAGTTTTCGTTAAAAAATTGTCTGACGGCTCAATCATCGCTGATCTACATGGCCTAATTAAATCCACAAAGAAGAATAAAAGGAAAAGTAGTTTGACGCCCACAAATAAGAATAAGGTGTCCATCACTTTCCTTTCTCGAGTTATACGGTCGTGTTATTTATTGCTGAAAGGAAAACCGTGTTTGAATGAAGAGGAAAAGTCTGAGTTTTCTGACATTTCCCAGCCTTATTTATGTTTGGCACTAGACTACATAATGAATAGCGGACGTAGTGAATGCAATGGAGACAATGGGAAAGGCAATACACAAGAACTTTTGTATTGTCTTCAGTTTATACTCGAGGCGTTAAAAACTTTTCAAGAGTGCAGAGAAAAAATGCCCCAGGATTTTCTCTCACAAGCATGGCAGTCTTTCTGCGCTTCCGATTTTGAGAGAGATACCGAAATAGGAATAATCTGGACCGTAGAACTTCCAAAAAAGATTTTAGAAGTTGCGAATGATGAGGAATTTCAAACTATCTGTAATTTTACTACTGAACAAATGGTAAAACTGGAACAAACTACATAATCCAGTTGTTAAACCATTACTTTTCATTTGCATGTAGTAATCCATTAAATTTCTCTCGTCAAAAGGGTTCAACCACAGGAGCAATTTTAATTCCGAGTGTCCTCAACAGCTTCATCTGTGCTGAAATGGCTAGTGAGAAGAAGAAAAAGGCTCGTCGATCTACGATTGAACTTGGTCTTTTTCAGTATTTAGAGCATGTCAATTCATGGAAAGAAACTGATGATTTCATTGAGCGTGCAATACCATACATCCAATTCCAGACATCTCTGCTGAAACGAAGAAAGGTAACAAAGAAATACTCACTACATTAGCCCATTCCCTTGATATGCATAAATATAATTATGAATATGAGAAACACTAAAAAGAAAACAATACTTTTATGATATCTTGCAGCCAATGGGTAGTTTAAGTACTCTGTCAATCTGTATGTCATCGGTCACATCCGTCCCCTTAGACAGAGTTAAATCAGTGGAATCGTTTAAAAATATATACTCTTCAATATGCGACCTCCTAAACGCCATGAATGTTCATCGCCTGGATGTTTTATCCTTCCGCTCTCACATCCTCTTACAGGTAATTAGTAATAACAGCAAGATCGGAAAGCATAACATATGATTTTTTTTAAATTTCCTGCTGTGCTAAAGTTTCATTCTCATTTGACAAAATTGAAAGTTTATTTATCATTTCTAAAAGGGGCAGGTTGACAGGGACTCATACTTCGCGAATTATTATGCTTACCCCAATGTTGTTATTGCTGTGCAAAAGTTTCATCAAGAGTCTTTGAACTTTTTTATACATTTTTATTGCTTTGACAGTTTGATGTCAATACACAGCAGAAAGAAAGTTATTGGGATGGTGCTGGGAAATATGGAATGAATTTCTAATATAATTTGAGATCAAATGATTTACGATTTTGTTTACAGTGCTTTCAATTCTTGGTCGAGAGTTTGGTAAAGAGGGCTGATCAAAGGAACAAGCTTACCGACGAAGAAATCTATCATCTCCGTCATTGCGGACATTGTATTGAAAGGTGATAAAAAGGAAATTATTGACACAATTCTTAGTCAGTACACACATTTGGCTGTGTAGGATGTTTAATAGAATAAAAGTAATAAAGCCGGTATTCGATTGTATCGCAGAGTTTGTCAATCAGCCAAGCTAGGCCGCGAAGAACTTACCCGCATTTCCCCGTACCTTATAGTGGTTTTATTGGGACAGTTTGAAAAGATAACAGTCTATCCTACCGTTAAGGTAAGTCTATTGATGTTTGCCTGCTTCTGCTGTTCAGTCAAGCCGTTGAAAGCAAAAGTATTTTCATCGTCTTTTGCTGTTTGACTCTCGCGCAAATGTCCATTTGATATATACTTACACTATTAAAGTCGTGATAATTTTGTTTGCGCTCTTGCAGAATCCACTATTGAATGGATGCTACAAATTACTTGACATGTGCGATGACCAAGGCATTTCTCACGTTAATTCCATGCTATCAGCAGGATCACGAGAAATATTTAAAACAATATATGAGCTGTATAAAAAGTTTTATCGATACAAAGGAAAAGTATAAAAATATAAAGATACCATGCAAAAGTGTACACATTATAATATATACTGTTTTTAACGCGTGATATAGCACTTTTTAGAATTATGAGCTATTTTCATTGCAAGCTTGGTATAGCTTCATTAAATCTGTAAACTTTGTTATATATATGTAATGGACCTAAATTCATAATAAACACTTATTTCAATTAATGATTGCTACCTGAATGATAATTAATTACTGACAGCTCATGTTGTCAATACGCTTATAGGTAGATTATGAACTAACAGTACGCATTACTTTGCTTAAACAAACTGTAGCAAGGTTATTTAGCATGACCATGACGGACTTGCACAATAATCATAAGAGAAATCTGAGTTGGTCTCAGAAATGCACGAAATGATCAATCAACTTCACCAATCAATTGAATTTCAATTTATCATCTTCAGCAGATACTCACAACGTTTTATTAGTGATAGTCGTTTCTATTTATTGACGAAGGAAGTTCTAATAGATATACTTTTGATTGATTCTTGATTATGATCAGTGGCAATGATTTCAAAATGAATATGACTAAAAATGAAGATTTTTGGGTGGAAACTGCAGAAGTCTTTGTTTCATTTGAAATGTAGATATCATTGAGAAGAGGGTAATATTAGGATTGCATAGTTTAAAAAATCATGTTATCAATGAAATAATAAATCTTTGCATAAGTGAAATAATGTTTCCTTTCGTCCACCATTCTAAAACTTACTTACATGGATGAGATGGGACTATTTTTAAAATATGAAGTGAGTGTAAAAGTAAAAGCTACGTCTATACTAAATTTGCCGTTAATGAAGCGAAATAACGGAAATAACAAAAGAGGGTAAAACCACCTATAATATTTCTCTTGAAGAATGTCATAAAAATCACCTGTATAAAATATCTTTTCAGATTAACAATAAGAACCAAAATCTCAAGCCGCCAGTAGCATTGACACTGTAAGCATCAGTGCTAACGCCTTTGCTAAAATGTATGTTACGTCTGTTGAAAGTAAATTAGAGTTCTCAAATGAACTTTAAAAAATGTGTTGTTAGTTAAAGCGAACTTATTCCTCCTTGGAGAGCGTCTACCAGAAGTACATTACGTGTCTGTAGTCGCTTATGTGGCTACAAGCATAATTTTGATGCATTAGTACGTACTACGTACTCTTCAAATAAGGTGTGCACTTACGGCTAACTTATGTAAGTGGTCACTGATGGGGAAACCGTATATTAGTGACTATTTCGGGTGAAGAGGATGAAAAACTCGGTTCTCTACCATCAGTTAAAAATACATTTCGCTATATTAATTCATATTTTCAAGAAACATAACATGGGTAACAATTTGGCTTTCGCATTCTTGCATGCAGGTCAGTGCAACTGACCAATTGGGGACTTTTTGTTACAATTGCATTCAGCATGTACCATTGTACAGTTTAACCCCGCATATCGTCATTTAGCATTCTCATTGTCAGTTCATGGGTCTTACTTGTAGGTCAACCCTTTGATGAATACGATAGCTATAACTTGTAAATAGACAGTTTTTTCGGACATATGCATTCGTAGAAGAGCTCCCGAGATCAACTCACAGGAAATGCTGGAAGAGCCAACACAAGTACTTAAATTAGTCCGAATTTGGTATTCACACTTAGCCACGCAGGAAGTCATGAGCCATTACCTATTACAAGTTGTAATTATTACAACGTTCACTCAAGAATTCAGCATAAATTCATGTCTCATCGCCTGTCACTTCTACCGCTGAGTAATCGTTCTCCAGCCAAAGCCACAAACCTCAGTGCCAGTATGCCATCAAAAATGTATTTCAAACGGATATACACATGTTACTCACAACAGAACCAGTAATAAAACCGTGCCGGAAGGAAAGCTGCAATGCGAAAATTTTTGTGAACAACTTATTGGGACCGGATAACAACTTATGAAATTTTAATTGTTAGGGTGCCACACATGAATTTGTCGTCGTTTTGATCGCCTTTCGATAACTTACTTTTATTAAGAATTCCTTAAATCTACCCTATGGTGTTGGAATGCCATCAAAATACGTACAGAAAAAAGCTGCTGTTAGTAATATTACCAGTGTTTTAGTATTGTGTAGCGTGTAGCACACCCGGAAAAGAAATTCAAGGTTGTTCTTTTTTAGCCATAAAGATCCGTCTCAAGATGTTTGGGGAAAACTAGCAGAAAGATAAGAAGAGTTAATACTACACAACTATATAGGGATGGGGACCGGGCCTAAGCGTGATACTGGCATTGTACCAAACTCCAAACTTGATAAGTAACCCAGACGTGTTGTGGAATACAATGTGGAATAACGCCACCCGGCGCACTAAATGAAACATTGGAAACAGCAAGAAGAATAGAGTTGCATACATCTTTTGCTTTGCAGGGAGCAAAACTTTAACTTGAACTTCCAAAAGCATCGCTTACGTCCAGCAGTGTATTTAGTGTGTAGGCAAACATCGCACCACCACGACCACCACATGCGACGATCCAAGATCCAGCCGTGGTACAATAAATGCATGGTACACAAAGAAATGTGTATTTAGCTTTTACACAATACATGCTTACGTTGCGTTGTTTCATTAGTTTTTCTTTTGATCCTCCCTCACATACGCTAAAAATGTAAGTTTAGAAAATGCACAGACGCATCCCTTATTTTCTCCCCTTGTTTCCCAGGAATGAAAACATGGAACAGGAACGTAGCAGTGCCAGTAACTTTGCTATGGACGTATAAACGCACATAACAAATGTATGTGTTGTTGATTTTGAACGAAAATCAGTCCACGTCTCTAGCTATATGACTGGGTTGCATGAACCCAGTTCCATTTAGAGCTTAACGTGGAATGTAATAAAAAGAGACACGCACAACACAACTCCAAGTTCACGTTCATCTAGTAATATTTTTCTTCAGTGAGTACTCTGCTCTAGGATGTGTGTGCATTTGTGTTTGAGAAGTGAGAACCACATATGCATTATACCGTAAGCGAAAACTTATGGTGGAAAAAAGTGTAATTTACTAAACACTGAAAACAACTTATAGTAGACCCGTGTGTCGTTGAAGCAAGATCTCGTCAGACTTTTACTCCTTGCTGTGGTCTGTCTGGATGGGATGATGATGACGATATGATTCTCGCTTGGAATGAACGTACGCATTTATCCCTATAATACTGCTTCAAACTACGGCGTTTTGTGCTTCTAGTGCACCACCACCACCGCCACGGCTCACCAAGTGATATCGTCGGTGAAGTTGAGTGAGGCACAACCACTGCAATGTCAGTATTCAGTACTATTACGATACGATATATAGATTTGAAGTCAGCCAGACAGACAGATCTCATTTCTTTTTGTATTCTCTGTTGTACGTATGTGGCTTGCAGTAGTGCAAGGCTTTGTTGTTCATGCAGAGTAAATGCAGCAGTCATCCCTCTCTGGTTTGCTTCTTGCCATCAGTATGTCTGTGGCAAAGAACTTTTTTCATAGTCAATAGTATGTTGGGGGTTTCCCTTTCAGTCGGTGGTGATCCGTCTTCGTGGTCACAGTTGTTCAGTTGTGAAGAGTGCGATGGCTGGCGGCGCGTGTCGTTGCTGTTTTGGCTATATTCAGTAGGAGATAAACATCATCAAAATAATGTAGACTCAAATTCATTGGACCTCGTATAGTTTAATATGGTTTCGTAGAGCTGCCGTTCGAAACGCTATTGTAAAAGGCTCGTGTAGTATTTGACATGCCATCTGGCATGTAATCTTTATTTTTGGAACTTCTTTGTGTCACGCACTGTATACATTTGCAATCGGCAAAAGTAAAACCTTTAAATCGTAGTAAATAATTAGAGTAGCAGTAATCGAGTGCTTTGCTGTGTGTATAAATGGAGAGAAAGAGTGTGCTGCAGCAGAAATGTGTGTATGAATGGTAGTGTAACAATGACATGTGTAGACCTCCTCTGGAACCTTGACGTTTGGATAAAATATACTTGTTCCTGCCCCCACATAGTTGTTGTTTTCATGTTTTATAAGGTAGTATAGAAAATGCAGACGCAAGACTATACATTTTCCTACGTAAAAATTCAAAACTGAAAAGTATTGTCTAGTTAAAGTTTTACATATTCCGGGATCAAGCAACAACATTGCAACACAAAGCGCTGGAATCAGAGAGTTTTAATAAGTATTGGGTATTTACTACAATTTTATTCGTCTATGACATGACATGAGAACATTGCTGCGCAGCTTGGAACACATATGAGGAAGTGGATTTTCTGCAAGCAAAAAAGGTAGCTTACTATTATTGTAGCTGTTATGTATGTGTATTACACAAGTAAAAGTAACTCTACGCCGAAAATATTGTAACATTTGTAAATGAGCATGCGGGTTCATTATCGTTATAAATTGGAGTTAAAAAAATCATAATGAACATTCATAACTAACTAGACAACAACACATTGCATACCAAACGAAACGAATCTTTTTATTACGTGTAATTTGCTCGAAACTAAAACACATGTTAAAACCCCCAAATGTTACATCTCTCCCCCTCTACACTAAATTTATTTGACGGATGTCTTGCATATTCTGTCATCATTGCGTCAGTCGTAAACTATCTGCCTATTTGTTCATTACATGTACCGCATTTCATTAGGTACATAATCAATAGCAGACTCACCCTCGTATATGAAATTGAACTTCATTTCTTAGGCTTTCTCTTCGCCGACCTTTTATAAAGCCGGCATCTCAACGTCTGGCAACTCCAGGGCAATGCAAATGAAACCGGTGAAAAACGGCAAAAGTTGCAAATAACATGACAGATATCAAGTCAGCCCCATAGCTGTTTTCTTCTTCTTCTTCAGCACTCCACACTTCACAACAGACAGACATAGCCTGTGCAGTAATGTAGGGTTAAATTAAGACGGCTGAACTCACTGGTAGCTAGTATAGTAATACATTTTTCTGTAGGCAAAAGATAATGAATGACACACGCATACATAATAACGACTAGTTGTACAACTTGTACGCAAGTAAAACCTTAAAGGAGACAAGAACAACAAGCAGGTGTATACGTACAGAACTTAATTAAAACAAGCCTCTTTCGATGTGCAGATTCTTTGGGCGGAAAAACAGTAAATTTATTCACACACAGAATCGTTTTCTGGAAACCGCTTCAACTTTATCGAAATTATTTTTTTGTGCCATTACTTGCACAAATGAAACAAAAGGCGTGTATACACGTCTGTTCGACTTGCTGTCCCCCCAATCATGACTACGGCATGGCTTAATAACAATTTTTACTGATGAAAATGAACTGGGTAATAACAACGATATAGTGTGTAATGTAGGTAGGTATATATCTGTGTGTTGTACATGCATATGACGAAAGAAAACAAAAGTAAAGTACTTCATTAAGTTCTAATGCGTCCTTCCCATACCACAGCAGCTCAATCAAGATGAAATACTGACAGGAAACAAAATGTTCATACACAAACAGACACAAATTAGGGGGTTCTCTTCCTTCCCCTGCCTGCTTCTCGTTGCAACACAGAAAATTCGCATTTACCAGACGAATTCTCTGCTTGCAGGAATGTTTGTTTTACTAATGACCGAAATGATATGTGTTCCATGTAGAAAATTGCTACATACATGCTATCATTTTTATGTAAATAAAGCGCTAGTCTCCACGAGTTGATTATAGTTAAAATAGTACGTGTATATACGTAGTGCAGAAGCATCCTTAATTATTCATCGTTGCAAAATTACTAACTTACTTCACTACAGGAGGAATACACGTTAGCCAGCTACAAAACTACTGCCCATTTATGACCACTACCACTGATGAATTGAGAATAACGACGATAACAAAATGATTTCGTGCTGCAACCAAAGCCTTCCCGGGTCGTATATTCTGGTATGCGCAGTTTAGTTTGATTCATATCTTCCTGTAAACGTTGACGGTAACTGGTGTCATTAACTTTTTGCAGAATAAATGAATTTTTGAGTGTATAGAAAAATGTTTCAAGCATGTAAACACCAATGAAACTGCCAACATGTTTTGTATGCTCATTATGTTAGTTTAAAGACTGGCTGGTTTAGAAGACGTTGTTTGACAGGAAATGAGAGAAAATCCGTGTTTTTTCAGACTGTCCAATTAGCAATGCTGTGGTATGTAGGTCGCATAGGAAGGATGTGATATAGACAGTAAAGAGCTAGATCAGTTTATTTTGGAAGAGTTTAACATTTTGAGAGATTGAAATCATGACGATCGAAACTGAAAGTAGGTATGTGACTTGATCTGAACTTCGTCTGAGTTCATCCCCCGTGTTTAGTTGACAGCGTGTACCTTAAAGTTAATGATGTGGTTATAATTGGAGACGGAGCCTCCATTATTGCAGATATCAATTACAATTGACCAGCTTGACAAATGATGTCTGTTTAGATTAGCCATAACAAAGGCAGCTTCTTGGTACGAAGTGAGATGGATCAGTTTTGAGTTTGTACCATCATGATGCATATATATAACACATACAGTAGTAATGTAATATCAGTAGTCGCACTCGCACAATGAAAGGTACATAATTTAATTAAGCAACAATAAATATTGACTACTTTCAAATTCACAAACATGACTCATAAAAGCTAATAACTAATAACTGTATAGTATATACTCTATCCATACTTCTAATTTCGAGCAATTTAATGTCCTTACTAATTTAATGATGTATATGTAGCGAACGTGTAACAAGTATATCCATGTCCAACTATTATCTGCGTGAGTGCACCGTTATTTACGACACAAAAATGTAGACGTACAACAGCAAAGTACAAATGAGTTACGAAAATCATGCAGTAGATATGATTTGAATAAAAGAAACTTGAATATACTACATGGCGAGTTGACATCCTTGAACGGTATGTGTAATATGTGTATCACCCAATAAAACTTTTTTAAAGCTCTACGAACGTCACAAGTAAATTGTTATGATCTGTTAGCAATCTCGATCGCCATCACTATCTCCGTCACGTAGGGAAGTCACACCATATATAATAGGTTCGTTTAGTCAATATGGATATTGTACTTAGATACTGCCACACTGTCACCACACAAATTAGTTTCAGAAACGTAGAAATTGTTTTGTAGCAGTATATGGTATATACAAAATGTGCGTGGTATTGTTCATGGAAATCGTCAAATCATTGTCATCTTCACTTGCTACGACATAACGGCTTCTCCTTCTTGCCTCTTGCTCAAAGTTAGCTACATTTTTTAGGAATGAAGTATGTATAAGAACAGCGAATACATAAATGCATTTTTGTGAACTTGTAACTGGTGTAACATTCATTAAATTTGCTTCACAAAAATAATCTTGTTCGTTGGTCGAGAGCGAGAAAAACAGTCACAAAGCATATAAATGACAATGATGATGAAGAATGCCTAAAACTTTAACCGAGCTGGTTGCTCTTTTCTTGTCGTATTTTATTTAATAAAATTGGAAGCAAATGGTCGAGAGCGAGAAAAACAGTCACAAAGCATATAAATGACAATGATGATGAAGAATGCCTAAAACTTTAACCGAGCTGGTTGCTCTTTTCTTGTCGTATTTTATTTAATATAATTGGAAGCAAAACGTAAATGTCACAATTTCTATCCATTACTGTTGGCATTTCACAGGAACCGAATAAGATCTCACCGATTAAAAAATGAAGTTTATTAGCTTTAATAAAATCTTTATAGTCATTTTAAGGCTTTAGTGCGCCGTTAGGTATCCTGCTTCGAAATGAGAACCATGACCTATAAGTACCAGCACAATTTAAATACCTACCTTGAACTTTTGTAAAATGTGGTTCACTTCATCACTTGCCATCTTTTTAAAAGTGTTCAGTGCCAAGATTTAGGCGCAAAGGGGAAGAAAGGTGAGACAAGGGCAGTCGCTTCTTTTTAACAGCACCTATAACACCGGTAACACTAAACCAGACAATCAAATATAGTAAATTCATTTTAATGGTACATTAAGATGAAATGTAGATTAAGCTATTCTAAAGACAAACTGTTATTTAGGGCTTACCATGAAATAATTAAGTAATATTAGCCTTGTCACGACTTATTTCAAGTCACCCCTTAATTCCAGCAGACGATTAATAAATACAGGCTGAAATTTGAGGAGAGACAGTTATATCAAACGTTAGTTATATTGTCACTATTTAATTATTTCATAAAACTGTCATCACTGATGATGTTGGATATGTAGCGAAGTAAAAAAGTATAATTTTGCCTTTCCACCCACCCACACTGAAACTGATAAAAAGTCTTTTAAAGAGACAAAATAATTCAAGAGAAATCTTATCCAAAAAATCCCAAGTATAGGTATGTTTTCCTTGAAGAGGACAAATAATAATTTCTTGTTATTGATGTCATCATGTAACAAGGTTTGTGAGGGAATGGTGCTTCTGTGTTCTGTGTATTCTAGAGTACAGAAACATAATATTTGATTTTATTGTTGATGAGGTGAAGTGATTTGGGGATGCTGCTGAAGTTATTGTTACTACTTCAATACGTGACACTTTAATCTGACAAGGAAACTTCCCTTACGGCGAATTGGGGAGAGGTGTCAGAAAGCAATTAAACCACTTTGGCAGGCATGCAAACGATAAGAAAAAAAGTTGCTTTTATGCTTTTGCTCTGACCAGTACTAAGTAACCTTGAATCAATTAAGAAGGATTTTACTTGACAAGATGTTGGGTTGCGTAATCCTTAACTAAAAAAACTATAGGCGCATTCTTGTAGTTCAATGGTACTGTCAGTTGTTGTACAGCAAGAATTTTAGAAATCAAAACGTTTAAATCAAGGGTAAAATATAGAGAATCGCATTGTGTCCAAAATGATGATGATGATGTTCTTGTCTGTAATAATTCACGTTCTAGGAGAACTAGCACAAGAGGATGTGTGTACGCAAAATAAAAAAGGTACATAATCCTCAAGAAAGGAAGGAGTTGTAAACTGATGGACAGCAGACATAACTGGATCAAGATTGAAATGACAGTAGCTGATGTCATCCTTTTCGTCAACAAAGAAGGCAATCTGAAACAGCGCCTCCTGTTTTGATGAAGATTACAACTTGAACAACCTAAACTTTTAGCCTGGTTTGGAATTTTGATGATTAAAACATGCACCAACAAGACTACTAGACAACAGGAACCTTGCAAAAGGCATTTGCGATAATGATTAGTTTCAAACTAACAACTACCATACAAGATATGTAAATCGCATACGGGAGCAACGAAAAAAAACATAAGCCATGTTTACGTGTGCGTGCAAGCAAAATGTTTTGGCTTTGTTCGTGAAAATTTAAAGCGCATACTCCAAATACCACGCTAACTCAAACGACGTCGTTTTCTTAAAAGTATGCAATGAACTGCAATGTAATATATGTAATAATACCATTAAGGACAAGGACATTTAATATGATTTAATGAAATGTTATGTGAAAATGGTAAGATTTCTAAGGGATATTGAGTTTCAATAATATTAATAATAATATATCCACAATAACATTACCTTTCTAGCTTAAAAAAGCTCAACATCCAACACGACTTTTATATTATAGTGTGGAGTGCTTCCCCGTTTTTAGCAAAAAAATCCGACCACACCATTTTAAAAACATGATACTATATACAAATAACACAAAAGCAGTAAAAAAAAGTGTTACTGAAAAGTGGATACAATTTGATTGTCTCTTGTAGTGTGACTGTGTGACTTTAGAAATGAATGTGGGCAGTGCAAAATTCTAATCAACCAACCGACGAAACCACGACGCCAGAGAAGAACCATTTTATATCATCACCGTTTGGGGAGACGCAATGTGCAAGTGCACACTACTATATATTACATATTATAATATGTTTTGTTGTTACTGATTTGCATTGTATACGTAGTGAAAAATGCACACAACGCAAAAGAATCGAAATGTGCATTGTGTGTGACTTTTGATGATCGTAAAATATGGAATCTAAAAGACACGGTTTGTGAATCATATCAGTAAAAATGGCAAGGGGTGGACTACAAAATTTCTTGGACGTATTGCCGTAAACGGAGAGCCAAAAACGATAAATCGTGTGTACGATTTTATTCTTGTATACCTATGTTACGTTTGGTGCTTGCCAGTTGCCAGCCACCGAAAATGACATGAAACGCCATACAATTTAATTCTTCGGTCACCACCGTCAGTATCTGTACAATGGAAGACGAGAGTCGTATGAAAACATGATTTAGCAGGAGAGGAAAAAATCATGGTAAAAATGTGTTTTGTTTCGAATGAGATGACATGACAGTCAAGAAGGATTTTGCTGCCTGCAAGAGGGACAAACAAAACAGACCTGAAAAAATAAATGCCTACCTAATGCTCATCTCCAAAATGCCCGTCCCATCCTCATCATCATCATCGTAGTCGTTCGTCGTAGTGTGTAGAGACAAATCTGAAATCCTGACTAACTTTGACTTCAGCTATGAACTGCCTATAAGCATTTATTGTAGCAAATGCGAGTGTGCTGAAAATACGCAGTGGTGGTGTGTAAACAACTAGAAGCTTATGAATGCAATTTACATTATTATTACTTTTGGTACACGTTGCTACATTTTCAGACTACAAGATTATATGATGAGCAACTATCATGATGACCATGTCAATGTGGCTTGACGAGCAATAGGTAACAACGACAGACAAGAGAGAACGACGAACAACGTTCCACTACATCCTCGTCGTTCGTCGCATCGTATTTATCATGCATGTCGTATTAAATTGCAAGCGGAGAGACGATTCGAAAGAATGGACGGTTGAAGAAAGGAACGAAAACAAAAAGTTCACAAATGAAAAAGCAAAAGGGAACCTCCCATGACCAAATAAAGTTGTTAGCACAAATTATCATTGTTGTTGTTACTGTACATCATCACAATCATCCTCACACACACAGGGCACCACGGCACCACCAAGAACTATTGTACCCACTACTACCCCGTTATAGATAAGACAGACTAAAGGATAGTTCAAAGAAAACAATTTTTGTTAAAAATATGCCATTACCATTTTATTATTATTATGTCGTACGAGAATTGTAGATGTGGACGAACAGAAAAATCATGTTTACAACCAACGATGACGAGCAAACGTGCGCAATGTAACATCAAACTCTAACTGCTACCATGTATATTGCAAGACGATTACATTACATGTTTTATTCGTAAACACTACTTGTTTTTACATATTTCCAAATCATTGCCAGTGCACAATAAACTGACGTTACATTTGGTGGTAGTTGTTGTTATTATTTTTGATGACATGTCTTTTGCGATATGACAAATGAAGTTAGGAGTGACGTAAAAGAAAACTCCAAGATAAAAATATTTCAGACGCAGAGAGAACGAAAAGTACAGGGAGTGCATCAAATGTGTGTGTTTGTTTTCGTATTTAGATTTCTTAAACGCTTGAAAATCGAAAGGTAATCTGACAAGACAGAAAATAAAGCTTCCATAATCCCATGTAAGTTGTTGATTGCTGTACCCAGAGCTATTTGCTTGATTTGAAACAAGCGTGAAATTACATTTGGTGTTGTTGTTGTTGTGTGCTTGAAGTCGTTAAAATTTTATAAGTCATTGTATATGTTGTAGAGACTCTGACTTCACTCCAACCTCCAACTCTCGCATAAACTTTTGTATAATAATAATAATTCGTTCGGTTCTAAGATATCGAAAGATATACTATATGTTTCATTAGTTTTGTTTAGTATCAGTTGTGTAAATTTATGTACCTTAAACGTAACTGCGTGAAGACATTTAGTGCATACACATGACATCATTGCGTCATAACCTTACAACCCACTACTTTAAATAAGTACTTGGAATTATGAATTGATCTTTGAAAAGTGCACGACTGCGAATAGGAATATCAAAATTGTTTATGTACATGGAGAAGTGACGATATCTCACAAGTATACAGTGTTGAGTAATGAATGGTCGTGCAAGCAAAAAGTTGTTGTTTGTTAACTGTGAACTTCTCACTTTATAGTATCTTCTTCTTCCTCCCCTCTCTACCAGTTAGTATCTGGTTTCCTCCTAGAAACTTTTGCTTGACTCGAGATGACGACGAAAGATCAACAAAACGAACAACTTCAACCGGGTGGTCACGGTCACTGGTGGTGGTGTTACTATTTCAATAATATGGACTTGGATAACAGCAATAACGATCAACTAGCAGGAACAATGGATGGATGTTATGGTGTTGTTATCTTTTCGGTGGCGTTTGTGAGACCCCTCTTGTAGACATTTTAGAAATAACTTCTATTCACTGTTGACTGGTGTACATCTATGATCAAGAAACTAACGGGAAATCATTGGGGAGGAAACTGGTCTTTTTCTGTGTGTAAGCACTGCTAATTGTCTCTAGCCCGAAAATGGATAAATCCGGAGACTGTGATTCGGACGGGTCAATCTCCTGGGAGGATTTTTTTGGTAAGTATTGAGAAATATTGCCCTTTTTTCCTGTCACCATAAAGCAAAAGAATCGTGTTGTGTTGCATCTTTTGATAACATATCGGGACTTGAAATCTTGTTTGTGTGGTATTCCTGAGTGCATTCTATCAGAATCTCTAAAATAGGGGCACACTTCATTCATTTTTATGCATTTGGATCTAAAAAGCTAGGGGGGTTGTTTTTGGGGGACTTCTTTCTGTTTTGGTCGAACTTGAAATGATCCTGGACTTGGTTTGGTCGGACAAAGACAACTGTCTGTAGTCTGTGTACTCTATGACATGGCACATCCTTGACAGTTTCTTGTGCTTTCATGTCTAGAAGGTCTCAAATTGGGCAGATAAGAAAAACCGTTCTGCTCTTTCGGTTCACGCTAAACACTTCATCTCTTTCATTCGAAAAAGGCATTTAACTTTAAATTTGGAAAGATGTATATAATGTACTTACTCGTCTACAACAATAAGAAGACATGCAGAACATCCTTTGTCAATGTACACAGAAGCAACCATTTCGGCTACTTTCACAGATTAACTTTTCCTGCCAACAGCTACGCATATTTTGTATACGTAAAAGAAAATCTAAGGAAAATAAAAAACAGGAGGAAAAGTTCTGTCGAGACTCGAGATATCTTCTTACAGAGCACTTATTTTCTTTGAAAGAGTATATCTTTTTGTGAATAGAAAATGCTGCGAGATTTGCTACTCTAAGTGCCTCTTTTGCTAGACATTTACACTTTTTCATTGCTCAAAGATGCACGATCTGCAAAATGCATTTCTCAAAACTCCGGATTTCTCGGTTTTTCCTCGTTCTTCGTCCCAACTCAGAAAATGGAGAAAAGTGCATTACGCACGTTGTTTATCTACTCAACAGATAAAGTGATCCAGAATTTTTTATTATATCCAAGTGTCAGTCTTAAACTTCATGTCTCTCTGGTCTGCATGTACGTATTACGTATTTACATCGTAAACATCTCCACAATACGTCGGAAAACTGCCACTGTTCATATGTGACATATTATACGCATATCGTCGTAAATGTACATGCTTGAATGCCGAAAAAAGCTGTACAGCGGAAGTGAGCATGGTATGAAAGTGCACGCATGTAAATATGTACATTTTAATAATATTCCTTGTAGTTTCTCGCTGTAGTGAAGAAGGGAAATGCGCTTTTGGTATTTAGTATACATGTGCTAAATAAATAGTAAATATTACACGAACATTAGAGTACGCTGTATCACTGCTGCTGCTACAACAGAGTATTTATTTTGTTCATCCACTTCTATGACGTTACTTCACTCAAGAAAAAAGTGCCAAATATTCTGACTGACTGGCTGTGATAGTGGCAAGAGATAACAGGGAGAAACAACAACACACAAGGAACTACTGACGAGTGAGAGAGAGAGAGAAGTAAGAAAGGGGAGACGAAGTAAAGATGATCTTGCTGATGTGATAGCAGACCAAAATGTTAAGCTCTTGCTGCTAAATAAACCAAGTTACGAAATGTACGCTTCCTGCCTCTCTCTGTGTCTGTCTCTCTCCCTCGTTGTGTCTGGTCTTTCCTTCCTTTTCTGTCGGGGTGGTGTTGGTGGAATAAATAAAAGTATAAAAAGTTATATAATATGACCATATGTAGTCAACGAAAGAGTTTTATAGTGAAGTAAACCAAAAAAGGGATGAAATACATAAAGTTGAATTGTTAATCGTAACATATATCGTGTAATGTGTGTGGAGAGTTTTCTCTCTGTTTGCCGCTAGAGTTCATAAAGAAAAAAAGAGAAACTACGTGTAGTGTGCGTGCGTGCACTGCTTCTCTTTGTGGAGAGGAATCTTGTTCCTTTAAAAGCGCATGGAAGTAGAAGGGAACATAAAGTTTTTAGGACGACGATGTTTTCATTTATTTGAAAACCTCCACATCTCACATCATCATCATCATTCGTCTTTTCAAAAACATTCCTCCTTCAGTCCTCCGCCACACACGATATAACTTACTTATTATATGCATGTATGTTTACCTCCGAGGATGAATGAAGTGTAAGAGGAAAGCAAAACAGCAAAAGTATTAAAGTCTTAAAGAATAGGACTGAGGTTGCATATTGAGCTGCATTCCCATGCACCGTCTCCGAGAAATGTCAAGTTTAGGAGGCTTTCATCTTTATCGTTGCTGGCGTTCTGTGTGTGTGTGCGGCATGCGTTCCTTTTTCGATTGCGTTCTTCTCCGAAGGTAGTTTACTCCACGTTTACTCAGGCAATTCCAACTTTTATCCCAAAAGAAAAGCTGTATTTTTGTTTAACTGCGCTGCCAGAAGACGATAAACTGACATTTGAGGCTTTCCCCTGGAAAGCAGCCTTAAATTGACGATCGTCAAAGGATTTCCGTTTCTTTTACTTGTAAGTAATAGGCACATTTTTTGCTTATGCAATATGGATGTAGAAGGGTCTGCTACTTTGTCTCTGCTGCTGTTTAAATTTTTATGAATGAATTGGTTCATCAGGACAGTGACAGATGTACATTTTCATAATTTTGTTAACTTTATTTATTTTACGTTTTTATGAAGTATCTTGATTGCATCAGAATTGTTGATTTACAAAGAAACCGAAGAAGAGGACACAACGTTCGTTTCCGGTCCTAATTTGTTGTTTTAGGGTTGAAAATCAGCATTTGTATACAAATAATGAACGAAACCGAAAAGGAACTGTAATCTGTAATACATGTGTGGCGATAAACCTAAAAAGGGAAATATTTTATTGAGACTTTATTTTTTATGAATTGAGGGAAAATTGGGGTATCCAAAAGGGTTGGGTAGTGTGTAAAACGTGTGCTTTATTGGTTAGTCAATTCTTATGTCAATATATATTACTCTATAAATTGTACAAAAAGTTGGTTTCTAGTTGATTCATTCACAAAATTACTGCTTTTGAATGAACTGAAGAACTTGCTCATTCTACCCACAAACCGGGAGCACTGGAGAGGAGAGAAGTTGAGGCACAAGCACAAAAAGTTACATTTTTCTCTAAAAATAGGGGAATGATCTCTGGTTTACGTCTGCTGATACTTTTAAAAAAAAGAGAGAAAAAAGAGTGTTTATATTCTTTCCCGTTTCCCAACTAAAATGTTTATTATTATTCAGCGTATAAACTTGCATTGTGCGTGATTGTTGCATAATGTACACATTATCTCCATATTACACCATAGCCTGTAAAAAATAAGTCACATGCTGCTATTACTTACACATTGTTGTTGCGTATTGCATCTGTACACATAATAAAGAGAAAAAGCCTCCCAAGTTTTTTATGGGATTGCAGACATTATTATTGTAAAGAATAGGCAACTTCAACGCATTGGGACAACAAATTTTCTCACTGTTGATGCTTTTGAGCCAAGGAGCTATTGCTGTTACACCCATTATCATAAAGCTGGTAATAGCAGTAATAGTATGAGAACAATAATAATCCTAGCGTAGAGCGCCGTACTTAAATCAAAAATGGACTTTTACTGCTTCATAGTGGGCCGATGGGCCGAAACGAAAATATCGTGTGCACATATAGCATACATATGTATATGTATATAGGATGCACCCAAACTTTTCAAATATACCTAGTATATTTATCTCAGAGACGATATCGGAATGAAAGTTTAGTTAGTAAAACGGCATTGAAACAGAAAAGAATTGAAACAAGAATGCTTTTACCATGGACTAACCGATGTGATGGAACAACAATCTCTCCTGCATTTGTCTGCAGGAAAGTAAGTCTGATGCCGTGGGTATAGTTTTAATGTAATAATAGTAATATACAATATAATTTTTCTACCAAACAGAAGCAAAACGTACGTCCATCTAGGTAGAATATTACATTTTAATATGGATTATCATTATTATCATACTGACTGATACCAACACCACTGCAGAGAAGAAGGAGGGCCACGGAAAACTGAGCGAACGAAAGGTTTCGTTTTCTTGGTGGGTGCTATATGCACGTATACTGTTGATATGCGCTATATATGAAGTATTTTGTACATGATTGTTGCGTTAAATTAAGTATTATTGTGTAGGGTAGGTACAATGTTGTACAGTTGGAGATGCGGATGGTTGTTGTCGTTTTTTGCGCCTAGGTATCGTACATGCACACACATTGGTATTGTGTTCGAGTTGTGAATCCATGGCACGCCACGCATGTATTGTTCTCTTAATTTTTTTTGCTAAGGATCTGCCGCTGGAATTCTGTCTGACTTTGGCTAGTCAGCCCATGTTGATAATAAAAGTGTCTGTGTTTACTACGGTGTGCATGGTACAATTGACTGGAGAAAAAAGTTGAGGGTATTGATAGGGGTGGTGGTGACATTGAATAAAAAGGGAAGGAAAGAATGTTTTTCTGCCTTTCTGTAAGCCAGGCACGTGCAGTGTACAATATCGAATTGTTTTTTTTTGCTGCTTATGGATGGCTGGAAATATTTATCAAGGGTAAGGGTAGGGAACAGTTTTACGAAGAGTGAGAGTGAATATGTTGCAAACTTTTACTTTTCTTTTGCACCACGGCTGCACGAATATCTAAAACCTTATGAGGATTATTTGCCTATACAGTTTTACTCGTTGACTCTCTGCCTCTTCGTTCGTAATAATGGTTTGCTGCTGTGCTCTAAATCTAAATACACATGCCAGGTAGAATTGAGCACACCGGAGTAGGAAAATAGGTGGAAGTTGAAATTAATGAAATGTTTTGCAAAATAACCTTTATGCGTGCTTGTTAATAAGTTTTTATTATATGCAGAATACAGAACAAAATGTATCTGTAGAGCATGGAGGAGTAGTTTTGGGCTGTTGTCAGCAGGGTAAATAAACATTATATGGAATCGTAACATGAGTTTTGAAAAGTGATGATGTTGGGTGGATTAGCTGTTGGGTAAATAATGCAGAAGATATGTACAGTTTTTATGACGGCGACTGCACCAATTTTTATGAAGGTAAAAATGCAAAGTTTGTACATGGTCATGCAGTAAAGTAAAAGGGAAGTTGTGTATGAGACGGGGAAAATAAGCACAAACAGAGGGTTGTCCTCACCACTTACACACTTCAATTTACCTTTTATCGATTAGTTTTACGGCTTGCTTTTGTAACACAATTACTTTAAAACGAAAAATGGGTTTGACCGCGACCTAGAACTAGGGAACTTGAAAGGCTTGGATCTTTGGTCTATTCGATGTGATAACTCATTACTCATTACTACTAGAAGGTATAACTAGGTATTTTCCTGTTCAACCTTTCAATCCTTCAAAATGAAAAAGGAGATTGATGACAACTGTGTTGTTGTTTATGAGGTAGTGGTTTACTTTAGGAGAAATTCAATCTTTATGTTTGCGCACACGCAGAGAAGCCAGTTCGATGAGTAAACTTTCAAATAAATTACAAATGTTGAATATCTTTGTCTCTGCGCATCAGCATTACAAAGTACAACCCTAACAAATATAACACTAGGAGGCACAAATATTCCTACCATGTTTTGGCCATCTGTTATGCTATCGCGTGTGTATCCCTTTTCAGATCTAGTTCAGTATTTGTCATCAATTTCCCTATCGTTTACTTCTTCCTCACTTATCAGATCATTCCTGACTGTCTTTTAGAATGGTAGTTGGCAGTTGGTCCTATCTAGTAACTAGTAAGTTTTTGAAGTACAACTACGTAGATTAGACTGGGGAGACCCACCCACGCATATAATATCTATATACCTACCTACATATACATGAATACAGAAGGGTTTGTTCCATGCGATGCAACCCCTCGTCTGCCGGTGATTGTCAAAACAGCGGAACAAAAGTTTGCTTTTCCAGTTTTTCGGCATGCACACAACGCACTAATACCATGAACGGCGGATTGTACGTATTGCTACTAACTGGTTTGCTTGCAGAAAAGAAATATATTTAGATTATGTACACAGTCAAGTACAATAATTGCGTTGGATGATGGACGACTTGGATACAACATTTAGTACGCTTTGCTCTTTGTCATTAAAAGGCATATTATACATAGTAAAACAAGTTCATTTTTTCATTTACAGTAAATATGCATTTTCCTGTAATACATCATGCAAACGCATATAAAACTTCATGTTCACATACTACTACTGTATCTTTAGCTCTGTACAATACAATGTATCTGTATAAATTCTGTGCATTGCATAAATGAGCCATGTCATAAAAGAGTAAACTCCAGCAGCCCGCATTCATTATTCATTCAAATGCATGTGAAAACAAACAACAAATATACGCTGCGCCATAGTGCAAACGCTGGTGCGTTTCATCTCTCGGTTTTGTATGTTAGTTATTATTTGCGCCATCTCCTTTTATTAATCTTGATTTTTGTATTTGGTAAAAGTATGTTGAAATGAGTTACCGACTACGAAGAATGTGTTACTGGCAACTGCTGTTAGAATGAAGAAAGACTATTCTATTCGTTACTATTTCGACTCACCACCAAAACTAATCATCATAAAAATTTAAGTTCATGCCTGCCATCATTTTACATGTCAGTCATCTAGGCACTTTCAGCTCGTGACCATCGTTCAGAATAAATAAAATGCTATGTAGTTAAGTTCCATTCCATTTTTCCACCACGCATAGTAGATCCAACCAAAAGTGTTCCAGATTTCAGTTTGTACAGATATTTTTCCATTTTTTTCCTTTTAACAATCTTTACCACGACGTTCATGAAAGCATCTCTAACTAATAGGATGGGACTGACTGCGCTCAATATCTTATTTGACCAGCAGATATCGGACGAGTCTTTAAGTAAACAAGGATAAATGCATTAACTGCTATCCGTCGTTGTTACTATTTACTCCTCTGGCTGGAGCCATCTTTGTACTCATTTTAACATCCTACGGTAGCCAGAAAATGAATCAATCTGATACACAGTACAGAAACTTGTGTCACTGAAATTAGCTGCATATCCGTCCATTTACTCAGTCGTTCAACATTAACACGTTGTATTTTGTAATTTCACGATATCTCACTACCTACTCATCTATTCTGTATATATATGGTGCGACGTGCGTATGTCCTCTCCATTTCGTCACTCTTACACTAATCGAAATGCCGAGTGTTGGTGTCAGCGTTGATTGTTGAAAGGACGGTGTCTATTAGCTGTACGAATAAAATTACAAACGTACACACACTTTGGTATTTAAAAACATATTCTGCATTCCATACATACTGCTCATATATATTTTTTGAAGTACAACCTATATGTAAACCGACGAATATCCAGACAAGAACATTATTTGATGATGTAAAATGTACATAAATATCACACTGATATTCACTTCTTGCTTTATCATCATTTCTGTTTGTATGGAAGACGCTCCCAAAAAGTAATAAGCAATAAAAGTAATAGAGCCAACCAAAAAGTAATTCGTGTTGATGATGTATGCATCCTTTTTACAGGGCGAACGTAACAAGGCAAAACAACAAAATGCGGAGGAGGAAGGCTACTAAAATGAAGGCCTCTGTAACTGTTTCTTCCTATTACTGCATTCCCGTTTTGTTGCTTCCTTCCTTCCTTCCACTAAAAATGTACTTACAATTTCGTGCATCGCACAAATGAGCCATATCACACACCAGAGTAAACTGCAGCAGCACTATACAGTGCATGCACAAACAAACAAGGCAATAATGGGAGACATGATACAATGTAGAATAAGCTTAGTGTAATATCTGTTGTGTATGTCCTTTGTGCAACATTGGCAATGACACAGAGAATTTTATTACTTCATCTAAACTTTCTGGGTTTTTTTCTGTGTACACTCAGGGATATTTGTACATGTCTAAGTTTAGGGTTTGTGTTGGTAATGATGTGGAGAGCAATGAGAAGGGAGAGAAAAATAAAGCATATAACAAAAATTTGTTGCTGCAGTGAAACATGTCTCCAGATCTCCAGAGAGAGGCAAACAGGCAAGCATGGAGCGGAATTATTTACCTATGTGAAGGGAGAGAAAAATAAAGCATATAACAAAAATTTGTTGCTGCAGTGAAACATGTCTCCAGATCTCCAGAGAGAGGCAAACAGGCAAGCATGGAGCGGAATTATTTACCAATTCAACTGAGCTCTACTACACACTTAAAGATCATTTTTAAGCTGGGAAGTAATGTAACGTTTGTTTCGTGTTTAGCGTTTAATAAGATGGAATACAAAAGTCCTGCTGTATAACTGATCTTATTTCGTGTTGGTATTCGTGATGTATGTGCCATGGGTGTGTATACCAAATACATATAACGAC
Organism: Callyntrura sp. NNG-2020; assembly: GCA_027744055.1. Lineage (NCBI taxonomy): Eukaryota > Metazoa > Arthropoda > Collembola > Entomobryomorpha > Paronellidae > Callyntrura > Callyntrura sp. NNG-2020. Next base: position 3,331 of record JAHZNE010000811.1, on the reverse strand, counting down.
CAAATGTGTTTGCAGAAACTCTCTGGAGAATAGCTACCGTCGTACCGAACGGTTTGCTCGCTCAGTTTCTCACATACCGTATTTGCATTTGAGAGAAGTTTTGTTATATGCAACATTATGTACATTCACGAACTTAATGTTTTTAGCTGATTTCTTGAAATATCTTCCTCGGGTTCTGGTAATAACATCCAGTTTTGTAATAATAAAAATATGCACTGCTGTAGACTCTCAAAAAATAATAATGAAATGAACCACTCAAAATAATTGAACTAATTTAATGGCAAAGAGACTATAATGGCTGGTTTTCACGGTATGCTAGTGTTCACTCTTTAAAGTAACAGTTATGTTTTGTAAACTTAGAGTAGTGTTTACTTACCTAGACATTTTTCCCGACGAGGTACCATAATGACTGCGTAAATTAGTAGAATGAATATTGCATTCTACGCGCATTTTCTAAGCATGAAAAGTTCATACACCCACACTTATTATGGTTTTGTTTAAAATTCTTTCACCTTTAGTTACTGTTGTGGCAAATCACGATAAATGGGGTAAAAAGTTTATTACGGTTGTGGTCATGCAGGAGGAAAACAAACTCAGTAGCATTCATGCTGTAAAAAGTTGGAAGTAAAAATTGTTCACGTCTACTAGTATGTTTTAGAATGAGGCGGGTTTAATAAATAAATTGTGACAAAATTTTGTCGCACAGGCGAGAAAATACTGGCATGCACATGCAACATACCAAGAAGTATTGTCTCACTCAATAACGGAAATCCTTAGCTAGCTTGGTTTGGCTCATTTGGCTGTATTGCTAGTACGTACGTGGTACGTGTAATGATGTTGCTCCATAAATAACAAGTTCGTAATAAATATATCTGCTTTTTCGTTCATGGTAAAACATAATTATGTAGATCTAGAACTTTAAAACTTTATTTGGAACGTGTGCTACGGGTCACAGGTTGGGCTATTTTGCTTTTGCTACAAGTTTGAACTGTTGTAACGGTTTTGCTACATTGCATGTTTCGTTTCAATTATAATATTCCTAATCGGTCAAGTAGAATAAGATTAGCTGACACTAGAAAAGCTGTGAATTTCCTTAACAGAAAATATACTGGTCTATGGCACACACAAACCGGCATAAGTACCATAATGGGACAAGTAAACCCATGGAAAAAAGAATAACGCCAAAAGAGGCATTACCGGTAATACATAACGATGCAACTGGCATGTTTCCATTTTCCCTAAAGTTATAGTTTCAAGTAGTGAACGCAACGTAAGTAAAAGTAAAGGCTTTTTATTGAGCAACGAAATATTCCGAAAATTGCGTGAGAACTTCCCAGTACGACTACAATTATTGCATCCAGAAAACAGTTTTCTGGTGCTCGTTGTTTCCTACTTTTCACGACCGTTCACAGTTCGTGTACCGCATTAGTCTGTTCATTGGAATTAAATTCTTAACGTCTCTTAAAAGGTCACGTTTTTATGGTTTCTGGGTGTGAACACAATAGCGATATTTTTGGAGCGGCGGCAGTAGCTATACGTATGTAGATGCTGTATATATTTATATAATATTCAATGAAACTGCTTGGAAGTATGATCTTTCTCACGTAGTTGAGCTCAGAAGAATCTTATATGTACTTACATTGATCATCTATCAACAACACATTTTATTTTGCTGTGAGGTTGCGCTTTCTATAAAAATACATGCTGTACAGGGTAGACATAGCGGCTGGGGTAAACGTGCCATATTGAACGAAAGCCAAGGTCTGTTGAGTCGTAAACCAGACTGCTGTTGATTATCGAAAAGTGCATCCATGTTTCTACAACGAATTCTTTTTTAATTTAACGTCTCCCGTCAGTGGTACCCAATCATTAAGGATTATTGATGACATGCTTAGTCTTCATTTTCATATGGTGTATCGATAATACTCACCTACACTTTCGCTGGGAGGGAAAAATTTAGAAGAAAAAAGAACAGAGTAAAGTATACTTTGACTGAGTGAGAACGTCACAAGGGATCAATATCTGTCAGTTCATACGAACGCACAAAAATTATCCTGATTAAACTCCAAAAATGTTGCAGTGCAGGCAAGCAAGAAATTTGATGATGATAATGTAACAACGAATGAAAGAATGATGTTTTTATGACAAGACCTCATATATTTCCCCTGCGGTTTTATCTGCGAACTCCATTTTTTCAGAATTTATTTCGAAAAATAGTACGTGTGTGGGTGGGAGTTGTTGTAATTTTGCTGCCGACAGTTATAGTACATTCAAAAGTAGAATAGCAGGAAATCTGTGTAAGAAATTCAAAAATTATATGAAAGAACATTACGTATCATCATGTTTGTAAATCCAAGATCCTGTCATTTGATTCGATGCTCATCGTGTTTTTTAGTATTGTTTTTATCTAGATTGTATACACTGTTGACTTACGACTTGCCAGCTATCCATTCTAGGATTACACAAAGTAGTAAGCGTTCTTTTTGCGGTTATGAATTATGAACATCTCGAGTTTCAATTTTCAACATTTGCACAAAAAGCAAAAGAGAATGCACCATCCGCCGCGCAATATACATATGATGATAAAAAAGGAAAGCAAATCACCATAACGGAACGGGTTAAGTCAGCTTTTTTATTGAAGTTAAAACGAGTGTTAAACCCAAACGTAACATCTTCAATAACTTTGTTAGCTACTCGGCTTCTTTATCACTGCAGATAAATAAATAATTATACGATATGTAAGATCATATTAAAAAATAGCATATTTTAACTACAATACCATGCAATACAATCAGCCTGCTGCGTGCACTTTTTTGTAAAAATCTGGTTAGCGTCGTGCGCAAAGGAATAATAATTTTGTGATGACGGCGCTCACTGTAATTGGGCATTGATGACAGGAGAGAAATGTACAAGAATTTTATAGACACAGTCAAGACCAAGAATGCATCATTTTACTACAGTTACAAATCGTAAGGATCGAAACATCTATAAATAATGGCAATGTTGGGTGGTGTGCATAAAAAATAACACACTATTTGTCCTACCCGTATGGCTACATTACCCATACATTTGACAGAAGACAAAACTAGGAAAAATTGAATCTTTATCTCTCCAACCAAAAGGTGTAAATTAGACCCAGAGGATATCTTTGCATGTGCGTGTTCTCTCATGTCGAAATATAAATGAATTAATGTCTGTTGAATACACAGTAGTTCGATTATACAGAGATACAATAGCAGTGTGCCTAAAATATACACGGTACACGCATGTGGGAATATCTTTTGAAGACAGCGTGAGTAGACCTTATTTGTCGTAACGGTCGATTTGTTAA
>JAHZNE010000810.1:0-27025 GCA_027744055.1 Callyntrura sp. NNG-2020 | reverse complement strand
AAAATCGCTTGTGAAAATAGTCGCATTTCAACAATACGACTAAACAGCCCAACATTATTTGTGGTAAATATTTTGTTTCATAAATAAATAATAAATTTAGATTTACAATTGCCTTCCTTTTCAAGGACAACAGTGCTGGAGAAAATTTGTTAGAATAGAAAAACTTACCAGTTTTACACTGATTGATTGTGAATTCATTATCGATAGAAAAAATGCTGCTCCAGCGAAACCTTTTTGAAAAACCAAAGAAAGGCGGACCCACATGATCATTCGTGCATCTTTTTAGCGATGTGATGTGATGAATGATGGATAAACTCAAAGCTCAGCAAAGCAAACTTTTTCGTTTCGTTGTAATATTTATATACTATACTAGTACTAAATACAATACAAATACAAATGAGATGTGTAATTTGTCGGTCTACAATTATACATTCGACGTTCTAGCCAAGATGTTCATATAACCATGTAATCGTACATTCACTGTACAACGAATCAGCAGATACTACTTTCTTCTTGCATCTTCATTCAGCAAGTAAACACAATGTAATTTATATATGAAGTATGATTCTGTAATTTTCAGATATTTTTAGGTTCCAATGTTGTATACGAATGAAAGTTACAATTATTACGGGTTTTAACCGATTAGCCGATGAAGTTGGTTTCTGCAGATTTTTTCTATATTGCTTACATGAGAAAATCGATTAACTTTTGTAATAGACCGATTTACTATCGATACTTGATACTACATCAGAAGTTCAGAACTGGGAACTAGTATTAAGACTTCAACTGATTGCACTTTGAAATAGGCTGGTAGTAAATTGAAGTAGGTATTATAGGTAGTAGTTGTAAATTACAATTCTAATGTTACTCTAAGGTGAAGTGAAGTAGTAATAACAATGCTTTAATGCTTTCGCTTTTAGTACTTATCTAACTTATATCTTGTCACTTGTACCGGTGGGCAGGAGCATGTTTAATAATTTTTTAACAACAATTAACAATAATTTAATAATTCAGGATTCGTTAAGTAACATTCAGCCTATCAAAGATATCATACTTGATATGCATCAGCTCAGACAATTTAATTAAATATTGTAAATATAAACAATGTTGCATTATAGTAGGAAATTAGATAATGCATCTTCTAACTTTCTGGAACTTTCTCTCTGACTTGATAGTGTCTTGCTTAATTGTTTACAAGTGTAGTAATGGACCAAGCTGTATTGTAATTATACATTTTGCCTTTGTAGTTATAGGTATTAATGAATATATGCTTATAAGTGGAATAACAATCTATTCAAAAGGATATGAAATACAGAATATGAAATTCTGTACTCTGTGCAATTACTCCACCCGTTCGCAATTTTTCGTTTCTGTTTTCGATAATGCAAAAGAGTATGTGATGGGTCACCTGTGACGGATGCCTGATTATGACATATGATGATACAAGGTGAAAATTGCTGATGTGCGTTTAGTTGACTGGTGAAATATATCTTTAGCTACGATGTAACTGCCACTTCTACATACACTGAAGAAAATACAGTCTCATAAAGTAAGAAAACTACGAAATCAATTGTAATTAAATTGCTTTCGTCGCGACGTGATTAATTGCTCTGTGGTAGTGGCAGACTACTTCCAAATCATGACATTCAGAACAAAAGTGAAATAAAATGAAGTTAGGACAAAGGATCATTGTCAGGTCGCGAAATTTATTGCCACTAATCGTAATTACAAGTTGACAGTTGAGCGTAGAGTCACAATTATTATGTATTTTACTGTCTTCGTGGTTTATTTTTTTAACCTGTGCACTTCACATCTCCTTCAGAACCTTTTGAATAAACCGTGCTCCATGTTTTTAGATGCTAACTTGCATAAATTCTAGAAACTTACAGAAAATAGTTTGAGGATCATTCAAATAGTACGCACTATAAAGTTTTTGTACTTGTACGAATTTTTGCATTTTATTTTTTTATATGATGTAAGTATGTTAAATACATGTATTACTATTTTAATTATTTTGTAGCAACTACATTTTAAAAATGAGTCCGGAAATGAACAATTTGTCGGATGCGATGTTCATCGCCTCACTGGCCTTACAGCGCAAGTTTAAGAAAATACAGAAATACGCACGTGTAATTCATGATTTTAACGGTATCATCAAATAATGGTTTAATGAAACGATTACACAGGGTTGTCTGTAATGGAGTTTAACGAGGAGCCGATGAAGTACCGAAAAATTATGAAGAAGTTTCGATGGAAGGTTCTACAGAAGTCCACCAAACCGAGTGAAGTGCACCTTCGCCCTATATATAAAGTAATATCTATTCTAATGTTTCCATATTGTATGTTTTGAGTAATACATTCAAATCAATAACTGCATGCCTCATTAAATGCTTACTGTTAATTTGGTTTGAACATGTACCTTTTATACTCCAACATTTCGACTAGTAACTGTAACAAATACGACTTTACTAAATATAAACATGTGTTGACTATTTGTATTTCAGTGTAGAGCCTGCTGCTGGCGACAATTTTACAGAAAACAGTACTTAAATCTACATCTGATGGTATTACATCTCCCACTTCTGAAACGAGCAGACCATAGAGTTTCTATTTTGGACGCGTAAATATTATCAATTGGATTAGTTGACTGTATGGTAGCCATTTTTTAATTTTTTTTAATACACCGTTATCATATTGTTGTTACAACTGATCTAAAAATGGCATGTGTAAAAAGTCGACTATGAATAAATAAACTGACAATAAAATGAGCATCGCACGTTGACACATATATGTTCCCATTTAACCAGGGCACTTGACAACACAATACTCAGGTTATTGCGAAAGTCGAATTAAAAAAACTGCCTAACTTTTTGTATATATAACCCTTATCCGTGTCCTTGACAGTAATAAGTTTCTCCGAACACTTTTTTGATTATATACGATTGTTCACGTAAAGACCTGACACTTTTAAGAAGTCTCACGTAAGTCTACCATCGAAACTGTGCCAGTTATTTGAAAGGTACGTAATTATAAAAGTAAAAAACTATATAAATTATACAGCAGATTGTCTTGGTTCAAGGATTTCATAGGGTTTTCGGAGAATTCTGTTTTTTTGTGATATGTACTCTTTAGAAATATTTTTCATATATATTTGCACCAGCATTTCCAAAATATTAAAATTTGACAACAGAAATAATCGTATTAACCTTGAATTCCTTATTTTCCTTCCATGACAGATGATTTACACACAAGCCTTGGTTTTCACTCCGTAAAATTTGACTTTTAAAATTTTAGTACGCGGTATACATGAATAGTTTTCCACCACAATGCATTCTACAGTACTTCCTAGATTATACTGAAAAAAGGCATCGTAGATTCTCCTGATTGCCAATCACTTTTGAACGTATTCCGTTCTGTGGTAAATATATCAGCATAATTATTTATATGTTTGTTTATATATTTATTTACTTGCAGAATAATATGCATTCGAAATAGAGGTAATATTAACATTATTTCTGAGAAAAGCAAACCATTTTTCTAAGGTATTAGTATGATTTCCCAATCACTTTATTCCTATCTAGACTTTAAACAAGTGACAGGGACACATTAAGCGAAAAATGACGGTCAATATTATGTAACTTGTAACGTTGAGCACGAAGTTTTGAAGATGTTGGAATTTAAATTCGTTTTTTCCTTTGATTTTAAAAAAGCGTTATTTCATCATCTTTGCATGCATTATTTTGGTCGGGTGAGGGTTGACATTGGAATACTAACCAAGTAACTGTGAAGCCAGTTCATATGGGATAGAGATTAGGAAAAAATTAAAAAGTTTCTAAGGTCGATTTAGGACGACTGTCAACTACCTATACAACATAGTATATTAGTTAGGGGGAACATAACTTGTTAAAATCTGGGACACCCAAAAATATCGTTGACGTGGAAACCCGACTAAAGTTAAAACAAATGCGAATATGTATCTGATGCTGTTAGTTGTTTTTTTGTTATTCGCCCATATTGAGAGGTGAATTCATGCTGGGGGACAACTAATGTTTTTTAGATTCTCTGTTCTTTTTAGATAAATGCTCTTATGGAATACTCGGTGGAAGGTTTTACAGGTTTAAGAAACATTTGATCACATCTCGGCAAATTTCTGGAGTGATCTTTTTCTTTAAGAGTGTTAATTGGCTGCAGACAGTAATTATGTTTAAGTCACGTAAGTGCCAACAAGTTACAGCATTTTATTTATATTATATCTGGATTGCAATACTACCAACTACTAGTTTTTTGCTAAAATACTCAAGGATATTAATAAATTTAATTAATTTAATTTAATTTAATTAATAAATTTATTTGGAAAGAATCAAAGAAATGAAACAAAAACAAATTCTGGGATTTTATTTTGTAGAAACTTTTTGTTGTTTCCAGTAAGGAAGTTTTTAGCGACTCTCTTTTTCCAAACTTGGCGTGAATTTGCATTTTGCATGATCAAGAGATACAAGAACAATCACAAGTCAGAGTATATTTACATATTGCACACGTACGTACTACTGTGAGCAAGAAGGAAAGTGCAGAAATACGAAGAATCACCACGAAGAAAGCTTTGACACAGATCCATATACAGCAAATACGTCAATATTTTATGTTTTTATAACGCAACAGTTTTGACGTGATAGTTTGTAATATTGTGCAACAGTGCATTCGTTCTGTCACCTTTGTGTTAAAATTTTTGAAGTGTCTCCACTTCTCGTATCGCATAATATTATCCTACAATAATAATAATAATAAAATAATAATAATAAAAAGACCTGTATTCCCACTAACAGAGTAAAATAAAATAGATAAGACTTGCATAAAATTAAAATCTTCCGTGTTTCTCTCGAAACGTTCTCTCCCTTCAGTAACAGTGGTTGTTTCTTAAATATGTCAACGATTTCTTCATGCTTACTATCTCGTTTCAATGATCAACCCTTGCCCTATCCCTCGCTGTAAACAAACCTTCACTATTTGTTTCTTGTGGATAACACACTTCTGTCGATTAAAGTTTTAGATAACTTTGCATGTACCATCGCTGTACCGTTTGTTATGGTAACAGCGTTTTAACTCATAATAATGATGATGACCAAGGCACAGGACAACATAAACATAAACACTGCAGCGCTTGCACGTACGACATCATCTTGCATAGATGATCACCCTACCCACATTATAGACAAGTTGTATTATAATTTGAAAGGATAATGGAGGAGAGTCGATTGCGATTTTAATTTAGTGGAGATAAAAAAAGGAGAACAATCGAGGAAAAACCCCAAGGATACGCTCTCCCTCCTTCTAAATTTTTCCCAGCTTCATCTCCTCATCACCACAAGAAAAGTCGCTGCTTTATTTCCTATCACATTACTGTCACGTCATATCAACTCTCAATTCCTCCTTTAATGATTAAAATTTTCTGCTGTTACTTTTGACAGTTCCTACTAATCCCGCGCGCGATATACATGTCTTCAACACACCACGTCGATCTGAACGTATGCAAATTTTCCCCAAATATTTCCCAATGCCCCCAATTTCATCAAGCACGCACACACAAGCCGGCCCGTTATCTCATCACCAACACAAACCAAAAAAAAATGTGTACGCGGCCGCAATGCAACAGAAGATTCCGCTGTCATGTCAACACACCTAAAATAATAAAATCATACTAATCATCATCACAATATTGACCATTTCGTAAAAAAATATTTTTTTTAAATCAAACGATGAAGAATATAAAATTTACATGTCATTATTTTATGTCACCCATAAAATTTGACGCCCATTTGAATGCCGTAAAATATACAATGTGTGAAATTACCGTCCAAGATATTCCAAAAAATGCAATTCAGAATACCAAAAGGAAAGGAAGAAAAAAATGAAATATTTCTCTGAATATTTCATGGTTTTCATTTCTGATATGGCCCCTCTTTCCCTGTCCCTACTACTGTTACTACTACTACTACTACTACTACTACTACTACTACTTTACTATATCGTGCCCTGATAAAATCTCTCATTTTTTTCTCCTTAATCTTATTTAAATATTAACATAAACCCGTCATCTCACATCATTTTCTCCCTCTCTCTTGTCAGAGTTTTCTGGTTCGGGCTTACGTTAACCATCTTGTACGTGCGCAATGCAATCGGATATATAACCACCGCATCCATCATTCCATGCATTATCATCATTACCATCGCCGTATGGCGTATCGAGCTTATCATTTTTTAAATATCAAATTCTGCCAAAAAGCATTATTGTTGGAATTGTACTGACATTAGCAATGGGTAACTGACTTACCTCAAGCTCCCTTTTCCACACACACTGCCACACACAGCCACCGCCACTTTTGGACCGCTGCTGCTACTGCACTGTTGCCGTTCCGTTTGTCGTCAGCCGTTGTACGAGCATCCACTGCAAACGCAATCTCTCCCAGAGAACTGTGTTGCTTCTGTTTCATGTCGATACGACGACGATGATGACAATGACATGATGCTGCCGCTGATGGACCAGTTTGTTGGGTCACACACGTTTGCTACTGCTTGGGAACGTTACATAAAATAAATATGTACTTATCTCCCATTTTTACTACATATGACGATAATGATTCTACATTTTTTTACTACTTTAAATGGTAGTAGTAGTAGTATTTCTAACTTTTCCTCATCATCCTTGACGTTCACGTCGTAGAACCATCACCGTGTACGCATATCTGCTTTTTATCTTTTGTTAAATTCCTCGTATATTTGGTGCTGCTAGGTACGTACATGAGTTTATGCATGTAGGCACACAAAGTGATAATGATGATGATGATGATGATGATGATGTTTCTGAATATCAAAAGAAAAGAAGAATAGGAAATAGGATCATCATCAGCACGCTATGTCATTGCATTGACACTTTTTTCAACTCTTCAACTTTTTCTCTCTCTCTTCTCTCTTGTATGTTATCATTATCATCATTAGCATTAATATTTGTTGCTACACTTTTGATTTACATTTCACCTACCAAGAAGTAAGAGTTACAATTACAATTTTTTTTGTACAAATGTCCCTATCGAATATATGTGCTTGCGTGTGGCGTGGAGGGAGAGAGAGAAAGAGAGGTTCTTTTATTACTATTTCTTTACTCATGCAAGAAGACATCTATGTATCGTGATGTGACGATGAGGTGATGAGATGAGTGATCATTCCTTTGGTTTAAGACTTTTCATGGTATTCCATATCCCATACTATCCCTCTATATTTAATGGCAACCCACAACAAGCGTATTGGGTACAATATGGACAGCAGCAGCAACATCAGCTAGTTTTGAACTGACTTGTTGTATGTATATGTGTGTGTGTGTGCTGTTTGGTAGGAGAGTTTTGTTGGTGGCACAAGCTGGGAGGACAAAGAGTATAAAAAGACGGCAATATTGACCAGCTTGATGACAGTCGGTAGACGAAAGAGGAGCTCAAGTCACACATTATTATCGGCACCTTTTTTGCTGAAGCAGACTTACAGTTAGCTAAGTAGCTTTTTCAAGCTGGTTGAACAGACAGATAGGGATAGAGAGGGAGAGTAGACGTAACGTCGGAGAACAAAGCTGAAACAAGCGTTTCTTTTATTTTCCACATAAATAGACATTTTTCATTCTGTTGTGTACTTCAACTTTTTTTTGTCCTTTTTTAAAAGTGCTCCAAGAAAGCAAGTCTAGTAGCAAATTTTACTTTTTCTGCGAGGCTAGATAAAAATCTTTCTGGGTACAAAAAGTTGCAAATTGACAACTACGCGGAAGACAACAGCTTACCAGAAGGCAGTGGGGGAAACAATCTTTTCTTGAAATTGACACAGTGCGTGGGGTAATCCAGTTCGAGAGGAAAACCAGGTAAGAACTGTTCAAGTTGTTTGAATTTTTTCTTTTCTTCTTTGCATTTTCTTTGCTGCTACGCCATCCAAAAAGAAAACGTAAATAGCACGTGTTTTGGAATGATGTAGCGTTACTGCTTTCTTTCTGTCTCACATTGACCCTAAACAAAAGCATACCCTTTCTTCTTGTCATCCACTCTTTCCGTTTGGCTTTCATATTTAATCATGATAGGTGTTAACGGAATAACGATGGTTACGACACACCAAAAATCAGTAAATGTCAATCTGTGATGAAATCAGTTCGCATTGAAAAAGATGGTTAAAATAGATTAATGAATTCATTGACTCTATAACCGGTTGCGGTTGGTTCAACAAATCAGGATATAATTTGTATAGAAGAAAGTAGGCAATCATATACATACCAACTTGTATTACCATCTTTTCCCAATAGCAGTTCACATTTGTTTTTTTTTACAAAATAGGGGATATCAATGAGCTCGCCGGAAGCATATGCCATTTTATCTATTTTTATTTTTCCCGGGAAGCAATTATTTTTCTCTTGAATAGAACATTATTTCATTTTGTTATCAAACGTTTCCTATCAATAAGAACCGACGAAGAAAAATTGCCTTTCCGAAAAAGCAAAAATGATCGTTGCAGTACTCCATTCACAATTATCTTTTTCGCCTACATCTTTTATTTTCTATTTCATCTCTTCCACATCCCCCTCTCATCTTTCCTTCCAGTCAATTCTTAATTGAACTACACTCATCTCTCAAATTGTCTCTTCATGCATACTCCTCCGCCCTATTTTAAAAAGGAATTTGTCAATATATGGCAATATTATCCCTCATTTATTTTTTATTAACTATTATTGAGCAACCCACTGCAAAGCCCTTTACATTTACGTTACCTCTTGCTTTGATCTACTGCTTCCTGTTTCATCTCCAGCGCTTTTCCATGCATTCCATCCATGGCACATCAATTACTCCCATTCATAATGGGATGAGCCGAAATAGATTGTTTGCTAATATCTGTTTCTGTTACAAATTGACTATTCAAAAATACTATGAATAGCAGCATAATCACATTTAAACATACTTTTTTATCATAATTCTGATTTCGATTGGTAGCTGTGTACAAGGACAAAGAAAATGTGATTTTAAATAAGCACGTGCATTAATATCATAATACGCCCCCATCTGGAAGCATTGATAAACTTATCCTATTTATAGCTCCTCTCTCACATTGTAACAATATGGCAGAAGAGCCAGCTCCATCGGGGAATAACGAAAAATGGAAATAAAGAGCAGACACAGCGTTTTGTAAATGAAACCCTCATAATAATATACTAATGTCCACCCTTGGGCTATCAAACCTTTCTCTTTTCAAATTGCACAACACAAAATTTAACTTTTAATGTTAAGATCAACTTACACACAGGTTCCCATTTAGCATCTCTCCGCTTCCTGAGTGTTTCGAGAGAAGTAAGGCGAGCATATGTGGGCAGAGAAAAAAGTAAAACAAGTCTAGGAATCAAAATATTTACCAACTTACCTTTTCAAATGGCTGATAATAACTTCTGCTCTTACTATTTTGTCAAGTAGGTAGGCATATATTTTTTTCTTCGTGAAAGGGAATTCCTTCCAGTCAAAAAATTCTATTTGCTGGAGCAATAAGGTAATTTAACCTTTTTATATGCAAAGCTCTTTGCCACCCACACACCCACTCTCATGAACTTATTGCATCAGAGATACTCCACCGTGGAATCATAACTACGCTATTTTTCAAGTTAAACTAAACGGCTGACAGGTTTCAAATAATCTAGAGCATACCTACCTACGCACATAGTAGTAGGATAACGAAGACGGGTACCCGAAACGGATTATACCACAACGAGTACCATTGTGCAAAAAAATATCGAATCCCACAGTTACGAAACTTAGTAAAAAAAAAGATCTTTTGAGTATGTCGAGAAAAGCAGGAGGGGAAAACAAAGTTAAGGACGACTTGGAGTAATCCAAATCCAAAGAGGCCGAAGAGAAATAGAGAGATTACTAATCTTTTAAAACAAAACTTTTCCCGTACTGGAGTGAATCGAAACAGGCAACAAAAATGGCAAAGGGGAAAAATATTTATTTTATCCACCCACTATCCATTGAACAGTTTTCTTTGTAAAGGTCTCAACTCTCCACAGAACAGCCCGAATGCATTATTTGTTTTTAAAATCTCTTTGGATTCTTGCCAATGGCTCTCATATGAAAATAGATTTTATGACGCGTTCATTATGCAGTTCAAAATTTGTAGTGTGGTAATCATTTATCAACTTTCTTTATGATGATGCATACTGCTCATTTGTCAGTTTTTTGGGATATTACCAACTAGAATTGGTAAATATTTAGGGATCAAAGAGCACCTTTTCTGGTGTAGGACTACCCTACTCACTCTGGTTAAAGCCGGTACCTTTTTGTAATAAGATAGTATCAATGGGTACTTACATATTGTCAAGGTCATTCATTCTGTATTTTATAAAACCTTATTTGTCTTTATTTGAGCAAGTGTGTGTGGCTGCTCGTTTCTCCGAGGGTAATGTAATAGTAACACACGCACAAGGTGAAATGACTACGTGCACGAGGGATTCCGAGAAGGAAAAAAATGAACATTTAAAAAAATAAATGACCAACACGTACTTGACCACGACAGGAAATAGGGTTGGGCCACTCTCTGTGTGGCGTTGTGGATGAATTGAGAGAATCACATGACATCAGAATTTTTAGAAAGCCTCCACTCTAATCACGTATCACTAAACTGTACTATATATAGTGATATAGTCAAGAAGAATAAATGAATTGCTTCTGGGAAATGAGTAAGGTGACAGTTGAATGAAATTAAACAGAAGGGAGGAAAATAGATAGGTTTGCAGAAAAAACCGAGATAATTGTAACGCCAACTCCAAACAGCCTTTTCCACGGCGACGATAACTACAGGCCATCTTGATAATTCGACAATGACACAAACTACACACCACTTTTGCAAACGCTCCTACCACACTGTGCTGTAAAAATAAATAAATAGAGAGAGAGAGAGCCGCAATAACATTGCTAGTTTACATCAACACATAATAAAATAAACAACGTCACATAAATATTTTATGTTCCGATTCCACTTTTTTTTATCAGTCAGATTTTGAAATCAATGAACATAATATTTTGCATACGGTTGACAGTTTTTCTGGAAAAAAAAGTTTAATGGCACAACAGGAGGTAGATAGAGAATAAATAGAAATGATATTTTGTATTTGCATTGCTGGGTTGACAACGACGACGACGGCGACTTGCGACGTAAAATTATAGGAAAATGTTCTGTACTCATTTTCTTTTTTTTCTCTCTCTCTCTTTTTGCGCGATATCACTGTTTCTTATAAGAATTATAATTTATGAAGTATGAAATATCTCGTTGGTCGTGTTATAAATGTTTATTATGTATTGATGATGGTGTTAAATCAGCCACAAAATGGTAATTGAGTCGTCATATCAAAGCGACCTTATAATCCATCCATCTCGCCGTCTTCGTTTAAGAAAAAGATTTATGTATGTACAACAAGGCGGTTTGTCTTTGTTCATTGATCCTCTTCTCAACAGCAGTAGTTCATTCTACACTATGAAAACCATTTTTATAGCAAGTAGCAAGTAGGATGAATGATACAGGGGGATTGATATAGGTATAGTAGTGCCTGTAGCTTGTAACATTAAATTTCCATCCAGGCATGACATTCATGACAAATCTATACATGTAATCACATAAATAATCACATGACTGAGTAAGATGTATTTCTTCACCCAAATGGTATGATACCGCGCAATAGAGAAACTTATTGATTAGACGAATTACGATATATGTACCGTTGTTAGTTCACCGTATATTTTCATATTGTGGCATGTTACCCCAACAGGTTCATCAGGGTTCTGGCCAAAGAAAATTGGTAATTTCAAATCGTTGTGGAACGTTCAAATCAAAATATTTTTTCGAAATTCAGTTACAAAAGTTCCAATACAACTAGCACAAAACTCGACGTATGAGTTGTTCATAATAGGAAAGTGCAGCTTTTAAGAGCCGGTCCCTCAAATGAGAACCTACGGTGTATGCACACAGACGTTGACGAGATGATTAAAATCGGAATTTTTAATTCATTACGAAAGGAAGCTGATTAAAACTTTTCCTTTAACCAAATCATATGTGCACTATTGACTCTATGAATTTTATGTCTGTGTACTTTTTCCACGCCACAATTTTTTTTGTATCGTCATCATAACCGCCCCGCCTTTATAACGTCAGCACTTTCTTGCTGGTTGATGTATATATACATATAAGCCTGCTTACTTAACAGAAAATTTTCTCCAGAGAGATTAATTTGAAAAGGAAATGCGAAGAGATAGGCACTACTATTATTTACTATTACTACTGGTCCATTGATCCTGAGAATACGTGTGTTATTTTCGGACAGACAACTGCAACGTATGATCGTGATTCGTGATCCAAACATAAATTCATACAAACATCTTGTTTTGTGTTTATTACGCGTTATTTAACTCCTACTCCTCCTACCCACAGTTTTCGATAGGGTTTATAGTAGTTTAACTTTTTTTACTGCGAATTTCCTCTCTTTTGATATTTGCACGTGTGTACGTTCCTTTCCAGTTTTCAACTTTTGTATCTGCTTAATGAATTGCGTGACATTTGCCTGAGTGGACGATCTTGTGTGTGTATTTATTATCTGGATAGGGTCAAGACTGTTCAAAGATTATTCCCTCTCTTATTTACTTTAAAAAAACGTGGAGTTTTATTGATGCAGCCGATACAAATTTTTACGTATGGAGAGTTCCGATGGTTTACAACTTGTCAAACATTTCCTGTTACAAGTTACACATTTCATGTGGTCTTTCCGTTAGCTATCAAACAGATAGTTACATATTATGGACAGGCACGTCAATTAAGTTGCGTGCTGTTTGAGGCAGTTAAATCAGAAATTCTCAAATTACTTGTCGTCATCTTGAAATGTAAAGAATGTTATCTTCCAGAATGGTGTACTATGGTTTTAGGTGTGATCATTTAATTCCCTTTTAACTACGTGCTTCACAACGTCAGTGAGTCACAAGATGCTTTGGCCATTGGGTGGGAGAGGGAAAAAAATATTTGGTTAGTGGCGGTTAAACTCATGTTTGGTGACTGTTGATAAGACACATACAGTTTGATGTGAGACGTCAGAGGAAAAAAGTAAATCGGCGTGAAAGTTGATCATCGTCATACGTAGATTATCTAACAGTTTGACCATTTGTCAGGGAGCGGGATTTTGTCTCAGCCAAATTATTTAGACAGCCCATGTGCATTTCGCAATAAAAAGGCACATTTTTCCATTATGACGAC
The DNA here is from genome assembly GCA_027744055.1 of Callyntrura sp. NNG-2020. Taxonomy (NCBI): domain Eukaryota; kingdom Metazoa; phylum Arthropoda; class Collembola; order Entomobryomorpha; family Paronellidae; genus Callyntrura; species Callyntrura sp. NNG-2020. The sequence continues at coordinate 13,723 of JAHZNE010000810.1, read as the reverse complement.
TGTTCCTTTCAGTAGAATGCAGCATGGACATAAGTATACTTAGAGAGATAATCTCTTAAGATGTAAGACTTTGTCCTCAACATTTGTCAGGTTAAGTTACGCTCATTTTTTTAAATTTAATGAAACTGTATCATCTTTCTCAATTTTGTTAGACCACCACGATACATGATACGTATCACCAAAAAAAAACCACCTTTACAAAGGTGGCGATACGATTTATATTTTAGGTAGAATAAAAAAGTAGCTTACGATTCCGTAAATGGATAATTTTCAATATAACTTAACCTTGTGCTAAATCTGCCTGCAATTTTTTTAGTTTCTTTTACGACCTCTCCAGTTCATTCACACGGTAAACATGACAAAATATACAAATAATGAAAGCCGCGCTTTCATCAGAACTGTAACAAGTTAAGTAATTATGCAAACGATGCATATGATTTTAAATGATACTCCCCCAATCCAGTAAAACGACGTGTTTATGTCTAGCTAGCTACAACTTTAAAAAACTCAAATTAAAATATACAAAAGTTATATATTTGATCAGAAAAGAAAAACACCTTAATTGATGTTATCTTCATTAACGCACAACCCATTCAGTTTCAGGGACAAAACGTCCTCCTCGACAAAAAAATGTTTTGATTTTTATACCTTCAGATAGAAAATCCACTCCACCACGACGACTGCCTACACCGCTGAATACGCTTATTTCCAGATTTCATCATCACAGCAAAAAAAGGCAGACAACAGTAGTCATTTACTTGAAGACTCCGCAAAAAAAACTTATTTTTAAAACAAACAGTTCTATTATGTCTCTGTAAAAGACGAGGATCGACCATGTAAACTCACGCGTACTTCGATACAGTCACACAGCGCCCACGAAATGTTGAGTTGGCGAGTGCAAAAAATAATTAAAAGCTAATTAAATTTTCTCGCTCTCTCACTAAATCATGATCTCGGACAAACTGTCTCACTTTGAGAGTGCTTACGACGCGACGACCACGGCAAAAGTAAACTTCCTTGACACTTGTTGACGCAAATCATAATAATACGTCCCGTTGTTATGTTGCCAGCCAACCACGCACGTAGACCTCTGAAAGAGGAGAAAGAAATTAAAATGCCGCTTTCTTGTAGTAGCCAACGCAGCATCCATAAAACATTTTCAGTTGTGGTAATGAGAAAATTTTTAATTAGTCGCCGCACACGAGAAACATTTTGCCGGTTTAAAGTTCACTATCATCATCATCATCATCATTACTAATCTGCACTTGCCGCCGAGATATAATGAAATACCGTGCATGTGTAGAGTTGCATTGCAACATCAAGTGCACCAAAACCGGCTCCACTTAATTCAAGCATGTAAGTCGCATTGTGCGACTGCTTTTTGTGCAGATAATCTATATATAATCGCTCTTTGAAAGAATTTTTAGTTTTGTCAGACTGGCTGACTCAACTCGTCGATTATGTTGCTAAACGGCTTACAGAGAGCCAACACCTGCAACCTGGATTATACTTTGTTCTTTACAAGTTGTTAATTGACTTTTTAGTCATACAACGTTGCGTCCCAGATAAATGAAACAGAAAATTCTTAGCTTATAATTCATAAAACTCATAATTTCTTGACAATATATTCGAGCGGGTATAGACAAGGCATAGTCAATTGTATTGTCTATTTGACTAGTAGGGATGGATGCTCAGAGAGGAATAGATAACATTCAATGGCTCAATCATCATCCTTATTATCACAACTGCTATTATTTTTATGTCGTTTTTATCCTTAACAAATTTTTTTTAATAAATTCACCCGTTTTAGTGTGAAAGTACTAAATTCATCACAACCTGAACCAAATGAACACCTCGAGCAGATATAGTTTAAAGTGATGAAGGAATTAAGTTAGGTAATAATAAAACTTTGGCTTCCATAAAACCGTTAACATTCTCCGCAAGATAAATATTACAAAAATGCTACCGGACTGCATGACAGTCCAATTTTAGTCAGCTAATTTGTAATCGTGCATTCTTGGATGATTAACGGTACATATGAAATATTACTGTAGTCCTAGCCAGTACTACTATTTACATCCTGGTAGTACAACGCTCAAAGAAAGTGTAAAATCAACAGAAGCGTACTTTAAAAAAGTAATCACGTTCTCTCCTGCTGCTCCTCACTTTCTTCTTGACTTTATGACTTTTTCGATTTTGATTGCATCATCGTAACTTATCTTACTTCAATTTTGTAATGCAAAAATCGTTACTACTGCAATTTGATTTGTGTGCCTGTCAAACCATGAGTCATTTCACTTTTAGAACGACCATCAATTTAAAGTGTCCATTCTATCCATATCAGTCATCCTTTTGCCAAGCATTGTTCTTCGTAAATCGCAGCACCTTTTGCCACAAGCAAAAGTTGTACAAAATGACATGCCAAGGTACTTTGTAACCATACGTTATGTGAGTACTTTTTAAATAGATAAAGGAAACTCAGTAGTTTGGCTGGACTGGAGTGACTTTTCCCCAGGCCGTAAAGATAACCCATTTTCCCTTCTACTTGCAGAAGCGGCATTAAAATGGTCTTTCGCGGCACTTTATCTCTGTCATTATTGAGGCAAATTTTATGAAGGAAATGAAAGAAGTGAACAAGATACATTTTAAGATTACGCATTATTCCCCTTACAACTCTTTGTCTTTTATCATCCCAGATACAGCTGCAGTTTAATTGTACCAGGCAAAATGTATATTTCATTTGATGGTGAAGTCACTTGTGTATATCCAGTATCCTCTAATAATATCTTAACCCGACGTGTACCCAAGTATTACTTTGTTGCTGCTGATTCTAATTATTGCTGCAATAAAAACTGTAAAAACCCAAATTACATGAGATAAGATTGTATGGGTTCTATTCTTCCTTTTTGGCTGTTCTCGCATTGTTCTTTACGGGGCGTAAAATTTGCATTAAAAAGGTCAAAAAGCATATACCCTTGCTAGAGGCCAGCAGCTTGCAGTATACCAATTTCAACGTTGTCGCCAACACACCAGTCAAGTGGAAGCAGGTTTATAGCTCATTTTTTGTATCTGTCTCCTCTGATCAGCAAAAGGGAATAAAGGCAGCTGCCACTGTACACAGTGGCAATCGATTTTTTGAGGATTTTGCTGTTCCTGCTGTCACCTGTCTCATTCTTATTATCCTACACATTATTTCTTGTCAAATCTGTAATAAATAGTTATAGCCCCATCAATTTTTATTACCATTTTCAAGACACATAATAATAGCTTGTTTTAAACTCCAGCCACTTTTTTTTAGAAAGAAAGCGAACATTTTTTGTATTGCGTCTTTATTGTGGCGTCACCCTATTTCCCTCATTTCTTGATTTTTGGTAATAATAACATTTGGATGATTTCACTACTAATGGGATAAATACTTTGATGGCGATTGCTTCATATCAATCCAGATTGGTTGGTTGTAATCTGGAAAGAACCTTTTAACCCGCAGCACTTGATGCTTCTTGGAATACATTGTGTAACATCAATAAGAAAACAGGCGCTCTCAGGTCAAGGGACTAACAGCAGTACATCATCATCATCTGCATCCTTCTCCTGTCATCATCTTGCAGATCATCATTATTAATAGTTATCGTCCATCGTTACCAAAAACAAACACGCTTGAATTAATGGTAGATAGGTTAGGAATTATTTTCGAAATATTTCTTACGCAATTAACAACTTCTCGCAGCATCACCCACAATTTATGTGCAATATGACTTTTGTAAATACATATCTGCCAAAAATCATTCTAAATCCCAGAAACCAAGCAGAATGGCCAGCTACTAACAAGATGGACAAAACGTTACTTTGACCAATGGTATTTATCCGCTGTGACAGATAAACAGGGCAAAATGAATAGAATATTTTTCTTAATAGCTTATCTCCCAAAAAAAATGTTATTACTTTCCCCCTACATCCTTTTCATTTTATCGTAATAAAATTGTCCTCAAGTGTCACCCATCTCTTGACAGTTTTAGGTATTGCATGGTTAGCGTGCTTCTGCTTAATCTCATCTCCTCATCAATTTGTATCTCTCTCCTTCTACCTACCTACCTACCTATCATCGCGGTTGTTGAAAAGTATTTTTGTCCCAGAAACGCGTAGTAAAACAAATATACCTCAACATGAAATTGTAGGACTAAAAACCTCATTAGGGATGTTTTTCCATAAACAAATCATTATTTCACTCTTGTAATCACCCACATTGTTTACCTTTCCACTTTTCCCTCCTCCTATTATTATAATCCATTCCAAAAAATCAACTCATCGTCGTCGTCAGTACGCAAAAGGATGGGGGGATTACACAGCAAAATTTTGCAAAGAGGTGCGTACATGCCCAAAATAGAGAGAAAGAGAGAGATGATAGATGGAACAATGGTAGTTTACCTATTGCACCTTCTATAGGTAAATGAACCTACTTAATGGAAAGATAACACTTCGTCCAGAAGGATAATGAAGTGGTTTACGAAAATAATTTTCTTTCCGCTCTTCAATTCATCATCATCATCATCATCATCATCATCATCATCATCATCATCATCATGTGTAGAAAGGAAAAACATCACACACCTCGAGAAAAACAGGAGAGTGCTCCACACACGCTCCACCTCATACGGGCAAAAGAGGCTTTGTCAAGCCATAACTGATTTGTAACGGCGTTCTACTATTTTTCTGACCTCTTTGATGAGTTAATTGCTTGTTTTTTTCATGTAAAAATGCAAGTTTCATATCTCCTCGTTTTTCCCATCAAAATTGATTGCTTCTCGTCAGAAATTAGTAATTAAAATGATGTGACAACAACTGTTATGGGATGCTACTGGCCAAGATGCCTAAATAAATAATTTACCTAACAAGGCAAATAACAACGTACCTACCTAACAGTATTACACACTTGTTTTGAATGTCAATGCTGTCATCATGTGAGAGAGTTACAGCGATTGAGATAAAAAGAAGTCATTTTCCATTATCACCTTTCCATTACATTTTACGCTCGCATTTTGAAGATCGTTGACGTAGTAACAGTAATAAAAAGCAGCACTTCTCCTTTCTCAGAACAACACGTACAACGTAGGGAAAGTAACGTGTGTAACAACAACAAAATTGCGTAAGAATAGCCAGATTTTTTGTAGATAAGAGCCCTAATGTTAAACCTTGTTATTGCGAAGTGAGTGCAAAAAATTTGTAATTGCTGGAAAATAAATACTTAGGTAGTAATGTATTGTGTAATGGGCTAGGTTTGTTTTTGAGTGCCTAAATTTTTGCACAAACGATCTTGTTTTTTTACCTTTCTTTTCTTCGTAACAAAAAGCGAGATAAGCACGCATGGGAAATATGGATAGGCAGATAGGAGAAGGAACGCTTACTATGCAAATTACAAAGGAGTCAAGGACTACGTTTCGATAGTTTAATGAACGCTACTTAAAACTGGAAGCAAACAAGAACATAAAAAGTAGCATAGTGATTTCCAAATAAGAATATATAAAAAAATATATTCTTGTGGCGACGGTAGCAGGCCAAGGGCCAAAAATAATAGTAATTGTCAGTTGCCTCTACGGACGCCCAATACGTTTATATTTGGAATATCACTACTGCCACTTTACACATACTCGTCAAAAGTGATAAACTGGAAATTATTCTTTTGTGAATCATTCCCACGATGATACTCAATACTGACAAGTAGTACAAAGTACACTGTAGCATAGTCCATATTCTGTGACAGTTACTGTGTGGTATTGATACTGGGGCGACGCAAGACCCCTACTATTACTACTAGCCACTACCACTACGCGACGTTTTTATATTGTTCTGACTGAATCGTAATTACTAATTAGTTTATACTAGTGCCGTCGGCATGATAATAAAAACAATCCCCGTTTGTGTAGATCTGTCAAAAAGTACCAAAGCTTCTAAAGACCAGTGACTCAACATGTTACTGTACAACGAGGATGAAGCTATAAATTAAGGCTTCAGAAAAATCCTACCGATTAACATTTACGGCTCCTCAAGTATGCCTAACATGTAAACAATGTAGACAAACTTCTTAGTTTAAATGCTACCGTGGATAACTCCTGGCTTATGTGATGTGGAGACAATTAGCAATAATGTCATCCTTGTCAGTTATGCCAGAAACTGCCAGTTATGGTTATTGCCAAGTTGACTCATTTCGTTCACGAATAAATTTTAGTTTGGCAGTAATGAATGTCGAAATTGGAGTTTTGTGCGTGAGAAAAAGATGCTTTTTTGGAGTAATGCTTGTCATAAAAAGTGATTTATTAAATTGTCATTAAATTTTATAGTCGGTGAAGGATTAGCGGTTTTCTCGTAGACAGAGAATAAAGCGAAAAAATATTTACAGCACTGCACTACTGGAATCCATGTACATTCCTAAGCCTCTATTATTCGTAGCTTTCGTTGACGCTGTAGCCGTCTAGGCGTGTATTTTCACCTAATGGGAGTAACAGTGCCTAAGCTCATAATAACTCATGATAATAATATTCATAACGATTTATTCCACATTTTTAAAACGGCGTTTCTAAACATAAACACCATAAGTTTTGTTTACATTGCAGTTTTTGCAAACGTAAACACAAGTCAAACACTGCCTTGTACATTTTCTTTTCACGTCGTCGTCGTCGTCGACGTCGTCTGCAGCTCGCTTTTCATCACCAGTTGTTACTAACAATAACCAAATAGCCAGTACGGGCTTTTATCACAGACGGGTTTCTGATGATTTGTTAAACCTCGCAAATGATGAAACATGAAAAAATATTTTTCTCATGTCATTTTTGTTTTCAAGGAGTATTCCAATGTCAAGTTCAAGGTACACTTTGTTTGGCCTTCTCTGAGATACCCACCAAATTCCCCGATGCTCAATACATATTGCCAATAATTTATTTTCAATTTTCGTGCAAAAACGAGCTTCTGTTATTTTGTATATCTGGTTGTGTGTGGCTTGCAGTATTTCGAACAGGCACATTTCTAATATTTGTTGTTATAAGAAGCTCGCTTCAAAGTCATACAGCAGCGTAATTTGCAGCAATTGCAAGAGGTCATCCTCATCAATGTCGTCGTTAGAAATTTAAGCATTAAAAAACGACATAGTATAGTGGGAACAAGGAAGAAACGAGTAGAATAATATAAACACCACATTTCATGTGGGTCCTCCGCATCCCTTATGGTTGCTAGACATAACATCTGTCAAAAATACTTGCCGTTTTCAACGGAACGTCAGAACGGTTAAATGTAAAAAAAAATATTAAATTTGCATAAGCTTCATCTTTCAGTAGAATACGTTCAATTTTTTATATAAATATACAAAGTAGCAAAATTCAAGTCAAAACTGGGATGAAAAGGAAAAGTGAACTTTAATTTTTCGTGTCACTATATTATTATTAGCATTTACATGGAAAATAAAAAGATTCCGAACCTTTCAAATGATAGTGATTTTCGTCTACTTTGGTTGAAGGTAGGGTGAATTGAAATGTTGCATGAGCTGCAGTAATGGTACGATCACCGCTCATTTTCCTCAATCATGTAGTATCACACAACAAATTATATTCTTTTCGTTTCAACAAGAAATGCATGCTGATGATGATGATGATGATGAAGAAGATGATGGCGAGAGGAAAATGTTGACTGTGTGTGTGTGTGTGTGGAGCACACCTGTTAAAAGGAAACGAAAAATGAATGAAACGGATGATGATGTGATGTGGTGAGATACATTCCATCCCTAATTGCTACGAAGTATACTAACAGTGGACTTATTATCTACATGATGCCTGCTTCAAGTTCCCATCGTTCGTCGTATCCAACCTGTCAGCCAGGTTACCTAGTAAATAAGACAACAATCTACATCTAAAATAAAGCAACTTGTAACGCCTCTACCTCGCAGTTCTATTCTTAATCTTTCATTTTGCTCAGGGGCATAAGTTAGGTACTCAGGCAAGTAATTATCTCTCCTGTACACTCTGATGCTGGCCTATTAATTGATTTAGAAGAGTCTATTTCTACGAAAGCCGGTGGTGACGCAAAAGCAAAACATTCCGCGCCCGCCGGTTAAATAATTGAACACATGTGATCGGTAATACTTTTTGTTAGCCAGAAAACTAGTTCACTTTTTTTCCTTGTAGAACGATGAACTTTACTAGACTTTTTGTATACCAACACGTAAATTGGTGTGGTTCCAAAGGTCAGGAAAGTTTCTGAATACTTGAGTATATATATATCATCGCATACATATGTGGTTCCTCCTTCGGCTGTACCATAATCATGAACGAGAGAATTCCTCAGAAAATTACGACTACACAGTGGCATGCAGGATGAATCATTCTTATATCAGTTTGATAAAATCATGTGTGGCACGAGAGTCAAGAGTCTTTGTTCTTGGTAAACTGTCAGTTGTTCCTTCACCAGCGTAATTATTATTATCAAGATCAATCACACGTACAGAAGGCATCTATTTCGCTCTTTTTATATAAATAATGACCAGTTAACATGTTAATAATCAATGCTACCTCTCTCCCCAATGAGAATCATCAGCCCGCAAGAAAATGGTAATGACGGCATGCCTGAAAAATTGCGAGAATCGTCTACATTATCATTATCACCTTCACACACCATTTTCACTTGTTCATATGGCAAAAGGTGACCAAAGTGACCATGGATACGGCGGAAAATTCCGAGCTATAGTCATATCATTTGCAAACCAATTTGAAATTTTCCGTCTTTAACTCTGCTTGAAATTCCCCTTGCTAGGTGGCAACAGTAATAATAATAATGGTAGAACTCGAATCAAGGCAGAGGTACAAGTAAAGTAGTACTTTTGAACGAGATCGTTATTAGTGGGTGCCACAAACATATATCTACATGGTAATAGTACTACAAAGTTTCATCAGCATTTTTTACAAACAAACCTAAGGAGGCAACTCCTCCATCACCACCACCACCACACTCTCTTGTACTCACAACAACCACTGCCGAAAGAAAAACGAGTAGTCGAAATTAAGGTAATGTCTTCTCTATGTGTTGGTTTGGTAGTCATCATCATCATCAAGTAAGTACGTAACCTATCAAGTTGGTACATATATTCGACATGCCATGAGTTCTGAACCCGTTCAGTCATCATATCATCATCGTCATCATCGGTAATACTTAGTAAATAGCTACACTTTGTGTTCAACGTCCGCTACTGGGATTTTTATCTGTGATCACGGTAGTGCAGATAACTGCAATAGAAAGTAGTATCGGGATCACCACCGCAAAGTTAGCAACTTTTGCAAGAAGCGCTGTTCGCATTCATTGTCAGTTTGATTTGATTGTTTGTCGGAGTAGCGCTGAAAACTATTGTGGCTTGATTAGTAATTGTCCTTTGCACCTTTTGTGTCAAACATTTACTATTGTTTCAAATTCCGAATTCCCTGCATCATAAAGCGAGCTTCAGTAGATTTCTGGTATTTAGGTGAGAACATTAATTTACGACGCATAATCCATATTTTTTTTCATATACCTATACCTAGTATATACTTACACCACTTGATCACAAGCAATAATGCAAAATACGACGAATGACAACATTGACCACGATATTGGGGCAAAGTGAGACGCTGCTAATTTAGCCTTTGTTCTGTAACAAAAATTCATATTGTTTGCTAAATGTAATAATATGAGCACGTTTTGATTTTTATCTTTCTACAGAAGCAACACAAGAAACATTTGGAGTAACATGGCTTATCGTCGAGTTTCAAGCATGACCTGTGAGAAGTTGCTCGGTTTGGCCGTCGCTTTGACTATTGTGGCATTCTTCCATGCCACCGAGGCGCGACCCAATGATAAAAAGTCGAGCACGGTACGTAATCGACTTTTGCATTTTGAAGAATTAATTTGATAAAACAGCCATCTTGTGGAGGTGGCAGGAAGATTTGATGAATGTCATGGATTTTACGTAATTGACGAGGGTGGGAAGTTTGCTGTAGTAGTCGTGGTGTTTAATTCCACTCTTCCTTTGACTTTTTCAGGTGTTACATTCTCAGCAGAAGGCTAAACGAACATGGGACTCACCGTACGCTTCAGATGCACAGGAGGATCCCGTTATCTCTGTTGTTGACGGTAACCAGACAATACGACTCATACTAAGTCAATATGACAATTCTTCGAAATGCTCCATATGAATACAAGTAGTAAGAGTAATGGGAATTCATTTTGGAATGACTCATTCTTTTTTTTCCGTTTCACTTCTGCTTTCTCTTGGGCTTCCCTTTCCTGGAATTTAAAACAATTACCGTAGAGGGTGACGCAAGGGGAGATGGTAATGATCCTGCTGGAGCAGCCCCATTGGACACAATGTGGTTAGATATAGGAAAGAATTTCCAAGAATCACGAGAAATCGTTGTGAATATGGATGGCGAGTTAGAATGCGAGGCAGTTGGCAGTCCCCCACCAAGGGTTTTCTGGCTTAAGAATGGAGTTCCAATTGAATCGGTAATAATAACTGACGGCCTTTTTAACGAATTTTGGTAGCTGTTGTTGTTACAGGAGCATATTTCATATTATGATGATTGCTTTTTTTATAATAATGGCAATGCTAACAGATCACCACCGTGACAAATGATGATAGCGTCAAAAATAGGGTTGAACTTGGTCATAACGCTTTATACGACAAGTACGGACATACTGGAATGGCCAACGTGAAGTCGAAGCTTCCTGTCAAGTGCGCTCAGCCCGAGGATCAGGCTGTATACACTTGTGTTGCTGCTAATCGAGGAAAGCAAGTTAGCGCCAACACCCAGTTGAACGTGATTGGTACGAAACCAAGCAATATCGCTATTTCTCAATTGTCCCTACTTTTATTTTCTGACAACTAATTATATGCGTCACTCTGAATACAACACAGCTGCCGCGGACGAAGGTACAAGTAAGGTTTCCCGAGGAAGTTGCGAATTCCGCCAGGCTTTGTTTTCCTTCAAAAAGTCTAAGAAGGGTTCATCAGCGATCATCGTCACCAGCGAAACATTCCATATGGAAACCATGGGACGTCACATTGCTCTCCCCTGCCGGGCTGTTGGAAAACCCCGACCACAAGTTTACTGGACCGATCAAGATGGCAAGAAAATTGTGTCGGGGAAGAAATATCAGGTTAGTTACGCTGCAGAAACCCATACATCGCCACCACCAAGTCAATGTTAATTCCTGCTACTGTTATACCATGCCCACCCGGGAAAGCAGAAGAAAAATTCTCCCTTTGTTACATATTGACTAAGACCTCATTTTTATTTCCCTTTTGTAAAACAGGTTAGCTCAAGTGGCAGCTTAGTTATTCGGAATCTGGTATGGAAAGACATGGGCGTTTACTCTTGCTTTGCAGAGAACAGTTTTGGAAGGGACTCGACGACCACTTTTGTCTACCCTTTATTGGTACGTTTAACAATCGTTTTTTCTTTCCTGGCCATGTTCAAGTGGAAGTAGTACGTCAGTATTGTCGCCAGTCACTAACTCCATTTCTTGAACAAATGGTAACGATATCTTCAAAAACACTTTTTCTATCTTCTGTTATTGTAGGAGGAATCTGATGAAAGCTAAACGGATTGCACTCGTCTCACTCTCACACACTTACTCTCTACACAAACTTGAAGTCCCATTTATTAGTTAAATGAATGACTGCAGTTGTAGATATGATTGCATAATTTACCAGCCACATTTTATTTTTCTCGTTATACCTATTTTATCAATGTACAGCAATTATTTTCTATATAATTATGAACAAGTTGTGATCCCAATTAGTTTTTTTTAAATTCCCTAGTCAAATTTTTTTTTCGGCAAGTTGTTTTTAAAAAACGCAATTGGACGGTAGAAAGAAAGAGATATGAAATTATAGATTATTAAAAGAAGTATTTTACAGCGTAGGATAGGATGTATAAATGGCAATGAGATCAAACAATTTTGAAAGAGTAGTCGAATTTGTTTTATATTTTGTCGATGGAAACCCTGTTTGCATTGGGTTGTTTTTAAAAGAGTAGCAAACAAGAAATTTTTTTATCCCACCATTTTTTGCTTTTAACCGTCACATCACACAAAATATTATATTATAACTGATTATCAGCATTCACAAATGTACTTACTTGGTTATTTCTTGTAAATCTAAGCCTACCTTATCTATAATGATTATTATTGGTCGTTCTTAACAAAATACATGGCTGCTAATTGCCCTACAGATAAAAAATGTATACTTAATAATAATAATACCTGTTGATAGTCTAAATATGTTATCTGTACATATACACACACACGTATTTTGATAACTTTAATTTTAGCGTGAGTGATCATTCCGGGGACAGTCAAACTGTCCACCAGGAATTGGATCATCGCCACTGGAGTACCTTATTTTGTTTTCTGCCTGTTCACTTTTTGTTTATTTTGTTATTTGGATAAGGAAATCAACACTAAGAAAAAAGAATCTCTCTCCTTCGCGCGCTCCTGTTTTAAATATTTTTAAAACAACAGCAAAAGGATCTATTTGTGGTGATACCCAACCACCGAACGGTAAACGTTTTAAGTAGGTTGGGTTGTACAGTTGCTTGTTATTATCATTTAATTTTGTAAAGTGTCTCGTATACATATATAACTATTATTTTCTTAAGTGCGACACCGACACGGTCCCCGAACAGAAAATACCTACTTAAAACCGAATTGCTTGTGAATCTCCTTGTTGTAAATTTAATTCGTTGTTTTATTATTTTTTATCTTTGTACTTCAAATCGTACTTTTTTACCTTTTGTTTTTCACTTGTCAACATTTCTCGGCAGTCCTTTCTCCAATCCAACGTAGCAGGCTAGACTCGTACTGTTGATTTTTATTAGCAGTTTTTAAATTTTTCCAAGTTAACCAGCACCACGTAGAGGCTAAATAGATCGACCCCGCTATATATACACAACCCAGAAATCACCAAACTTTTACCGATGTCTTGTCTCTTTACCCAGAGGAGGGGAGAAAGAGGATGACGGATAAGAACAGGGAAAGGTACATAATTCTGCATAGGTTGATTTAGAAATGATGATCTTCTCCGCTACTTTCAGTATTACGTGGGAGTATCGTTACCCGTTCTTTTCTTCCCCTCTTTACCGTCTCCCCAACTATAATTTTTTTTCTTAAATAAAAAGTCGCAAAATAAACGTAAGCAATTATAAATCAATGGAACCCGTCAATGTTAATAATTTGATCCCATCTTTCCACGTTCTGTTGACAAACTAATCTCCTCAGTTAATTTTCGTTGATGAGCAGAGTCAGCACACAAAAGCTGTTTGTTTAGTTGTGTAAATTTACGGTAAAAATTATGTATAACCATATAACCATTATATAAGAAAATAAATGAGTGTAACCATAACGTGTTGAAAACTTGTATTGTTTTGTCGGTAGCATTTCCCGAAAGAAGCCAGACTGGTTTTAAGGGAAGATTTGTAACCGCACTTACTTGTATGTTATTGTAAAAAGCAAAAAGAAATTATTATAATCATTTGTCATTTCCTGTTTTACTTTTCCACAATTGTACTTATATTCAGTTTCAATTTACTTTTTAGAAAGAAAGAAAGAAAACGGTAACGGTTTGGTAACATCGTCAGCAACTAAAATGCAGATAACAGCAGTTGACTGCATGTAATAAGGTTGTAAGTTGGAACATGTAAACGACTATATA
>JAHZNE010000809.1:0-11591 GCA_027744055.1 Callyntrura sp. NNG-2020 | reverse complement strand
TTAGTTGTTCCCTGCCTACTACGGGTTTTTTTCTTTCCTCTGTTCATTAGTCAAGGTCTGCTGTCTTAAAAAACGTGGGCTGCCATTCCAAAACATTCGGAGTTATCTAACAAGCTGACTACTTGAGAAGAAGGAAAAACTCCTTCACAGAATCCGTTTTTTGGCATCATTCTCCTCTAGAAATACTTCATCGTCACTCGTCATTATCATGGCAGCTTAAGTAGAAAGAATACTAAACCGCAGAACAGGAACTAAATAAGTAGGTAGCTTAGTTTTCTGGAAACCCGGTGGAGAGAGAGAGAGAGAGAGAGAGAGAGAGAGACGATGGATGAGGCGTCTTTCACATTTTCTTGTTGTCTGACTGCCTGGCTGGCACTTGTGGTAAATGGCACTACCACCAGGTAAAGTTCCTTTACAGCAGCAGCAGTAGCATTGAATCATTTTGAATGTAAAAAAGCTTTTAAGCGTATTCTCTTATGCGGCTTTGCCTTCTTGAATTGTTGCTACTGCTGAGAAGCTGTAAAAAAGTGAAATGAAAAAATGATATTGCACCATCTTCAACATCGTCATCTTCTTCATCTCTGCATTGCATCTCGCACCGAGATTTTAAAAGGGAAAAGGAGCTAGTACACAATCGTAATTCGTATCCATATTACACACGAGACATGTCAGTCAAGTCAGTCGACAACAGTGTAAATCTTTCCAGTAAAACTGTCTGACTCCACTACTCTTATATTGCTGGGGCTGCTGACTGGAAGATTTTTTTGTCGATTGGTGGTGGTACGATATATGTAAGATAGACATGTGTACATTTATAGGTAATATTCCAAATTTTTAACACAAATGCAATAGAAACCATTTTTTTTACGGAAAGTAACGCAACGTGAGCTTGCATGCCTACGCTTTTTTAGTATCTCCATTATTTTTTCCAGTCTTCTATCTGTTCTACCACCACCGGTGAATTTTCAAGGAGTCGGGATGATGCGATGACTGAGAGTTGAGTAGACCGTCATACATGCGTCTTTTTTATCTTGAAAACTTCTTCCTCATCTTCCGTGTTTAAGCTTTGTTTGTATTATTCCTTTTTTTCTGTCTACAATAATTTTTTGGCTTGTGGCTCCTTTCAATTCTTCATGCTGCGAGTAAATTGCCAGTTTTTTGTAGCATCTTTTCACTTGATGGTATACCAAGAGAGAAAAACCAGAAGAAAAGAGGATGCCGCGTACCATTAAATAAATGTACTCTACACATCAAATACGGAAAATACACCTTTTTACACAGCTACTCTGAAAAAAATGTTTGCCAGTTTCCTTTATACCTACCAACTCACTACTACCATATATACCCACTGGAGAGACTATTACAGCTAACGGAAAGACTGAAAGAGGATTCCTCTTTTGGGTTTCCTCATCATCGTACCAAGTCTTCTTGCTTGGAATAAGAAGCAGACAATTTACGTTATTATGATTACTTTGATTACCCTTTATTGTAGGTTTACACAGCTGCAGTGGTACGCTTTATTTGTTCTTTTACCGATGAAAAACATAAAGAACAACGTGAGCAACACGACGAGGGACGAAAACTAAGGACAACGGCACACCAAGTAACAGGACGGTTTTCCAGGCATGTCAAGATTATCGTCATTATCCATAATAACGCGTAAGTTATTTTCTTTAGAGAAGCCCTGTCATGTGTACCGGAATGGACGCTGCTGCAGCTTTATGCTGACCATCGCGCAGAGAGACAAAATTCACATTCTTTGTTTAGTCACGCATCCCATTGTAAAACGAACAGCTTTACTCAACGTTGTATGTGAGGACGGAACAATTCCAAAATGAAGAGGAAGAGAGGCAGAGAAACTTTCCATTGTATTCGTAATTCAAACAGCCACACAGTCAAAGTTCACATTTTTTCACGGGTTGGCTAGATCCCATTTCCCAATTTAATGCCGTGTTACAGGGATGATCTTTTAAATGTAATGCTCTCTCTCTCTCCTCTCTCCCGTGTCTGGTTAAAGTGGTAACAAGGAAGGTGCAAGGCTTTTTTCGAAATCATTATCACTTTCATCATCATCATCGTCATCATCGTCGTCGTTATAAAAAAGGAAAAGCATTTCGAAACGATGACTTGCATAATAATCAAAGTTGTAAAAAAGAAGAGATGCAAAAAGCATAATAAAAAATCTTCATTCCGCTCTGTTAGTGGTGGTTGTACAATTCTCTCCAGAGTGCGCAGCAGCAAGCAGTCTTGTGATGGTAATGATTAGCTTTCCATTTCTTTTTTGGCTGAGTAGTTAGTACAGTGGTATTGATGATGGTGATTGATGATGAGGAGACGATTCATTTTAGTCATTCCAGCGAAAGTGATAAAAATCGACTTTTAACGAACTAAGAATGGAGCAATTGGTGGTGCAACGCAGCAATTTCATTATTACAAGAGTTGATAGTGTTTTGTGCACATTCTGAATGAACAATATAACGATGTTGCTGTTGATGATAAGTTGTTACATGAACCTTTTTGTTGCTTAAGCCCAGCAAGAGGATAACGAATCTAGAAAACACAAGAGGAGGGCCTATTTTGGTTAACGAGCCCCACCACCACCACTGCGACGGCAATTCAATGGGAGACAAGGCCAGGGCAAAATTTTTCAAGTGGCCATCGATTCGATCTCCTGTGAAAATGAAGCGTTTTTTGCTCGTCCGTTGCTTCACATGTACGTGCAGAGGTACAATGGTATCTAATTCTAATATCAAGGCGAAAATAGTAATTGAATTGAAAGATCCACACGATCTGATAGTATTCATCGGCAGACATTAATTTTCAGTTTGGTTGAGCTGCTAAGTGCTGGATTTTAGTTTTTGTAGAGATTATTAAATAACCTTCTTTTCTGCTCTTGTCTGGCATTAAGGGGAAAGTCGACATGATAAGATTATTTAGAGGAGTCGTTTCAATTGGCGTCACATCGTCAGGTTGTGAGTATACGCAAAAGTTAATAGATTGACGGTCTACCTCTAACACGAGGATGGAGGAACTGGATTTATGATCGAGTGTTACAGCAAATAAGTATTGGGATAATAGCTAGTCCACTTATAACATTTTTGCAGCTAGGGGGTCTCCAGAAGAAAAAAACAGCAGTAGAAGCAGCGCGTCTTCTAAATAGAATTTTTTTCTTCAGCTTTCCTTATCATCCAAGCAAAATGGAGAGGAGCTCTACACTGATAAACAAAAATTGGTCTAGATTATTGCTCCCTTGGTGGTTGACCGCGAACTTCAACAATGGTTAGAACGACAACAAGATTGAAAATCGTGATTGAGATAAGGGAATTGCCACGTCACTCAAACAAAGTACCTAGCTAGTTGTGACGAAAATAAAAGGACGAAGATTCTCCTCTGTAGTACAATTTTAATGAATTAGCCCACGATCGACCTTTACTTTTTGGATCTGCCTGGGGTCGGGGTCAAGCAGGACAAACACAGAGAATAACATGTTGTCGTAAATAGATTCGTAATCGGTAAAGTATTGATACTTACTCATTGATTGTACACAAGCCAGGAAAAGTGAAACATGTCACAGGAATCCAAATGGAATGCGAGGAATGTCAATTGACAGTGTGTAGTGGGTACAAAATTATTGCCACAGGAGGATCATAAAATTTTAAAAAAGTAAAGATGCCTTATCACTCGTCTTAAATCTTTTGTCACTCACTCAGTTCTTGTCCAAATATTTATGTGATGTAGTAGTAAGGCTGCATAGAAAGATAGCCATATAATATTATGCACTTTGATCTGACATTGACGATTTTCTCTTTCCCTGTAACATAGCAAGCACACTCAAAAATACGCATCTGGCATAATGTTATGCTGTTGTAAGCACCCCGCGATTTTCTATATGAGGAGGATGGATGAGTAATGCTCAAAACAAGCTCTGCTGGTAGTGATTATTAGGTACATGTAAATTGGTAATCAAAGCAAATCACTATTTTTTTAACGTCTTCCCTCTTCCTTCCCCTAAAAATGCAATAAATATCCGAAGCGATAACAAAAATTGATAAGCCCTTCTTTAAAGCTAACGCCTAATCTTTATTACCACTCAAAAGATTTACGGCGCTGCTGTTTTCTAAAGGACAAGGCCGGACTAGCGAGTCATCCTCATATTTTATAGTCGTCCTACATGATCGCTATGTGCTCGTGAAATCCCCTGCTTTTAAGATACCTATACTCTTTCGCCTCCAAAATTTTTTTTGCGTTTTTAGCTGTTTCATCGGTGTAACTTGATAGTCCCTCTTAATTTTTAATTTTTGGACTATGACTAAATGGACCTTGCATCTCGTATCGTGTGTCATTCACCGTCATCTTTTCGGTGGCTTTAAAGAGCTTCTTAATTTTTAATTTTTGGACTATGACTAAATGGACCTTGCATCTCGTATCGTGTGTCATTCACCGTCATCTTTTCGGTGGCGTAAAGAGCGGTGAGTCATAATCATAATAATATATTAGTAATAGTAAAACGTGTCTTGTGCCATTACTTTTTTACCATGTGGTTTGTGTTTCTCCCTTTGACCACGCTCTCTCCTAGGAAAAAAAATATTATCATCGCATCACGTTCTTCTTTCTCTTCTAATTCGTTTCTTCGTTTTTAATCCTTTCACTTCTTAAGTAATAACGAGAAAAATAAATTTAACAACTTTTTATTACAACATGCAGCAGCTGGGTATGTGCATGCTCTAAAAATTAGACCTAAAAGAAGTACTACTATATACGTCTAGTGAAATACTATCTAGTAATAAATGATTTTAATAAAAGCGAGGTTCAAACTTATTTGTCATCTCATCTTATTCACCGTCCAAGTTAATCTTTTCAAGTGACTCATGTTGTCAGTGTTTGTTCCTTCTTTCAAACAACATATATTATCATTCTGGCTTTATCTAAAGGAAAAAGGAAACTTGATCTCCTGTTCTGTTGAAATGTTTTCTTATGATTTATACATTCGCAGGGTTGTTGTGTCCAGTGACGCAGCGTTTAAAAGTTGCATACTAGTACACTGTCTGTGTGGAGCTCATTATATATTTGCTGTAATAAACATAATCATATTTACATTTTCTGTGTAATCATCAGAGCACAACAATAAAAGCCACACGTATATAACCTTACTCACTGCTACTCTCTCTCGCTCTCAGTGAAGCAATTCTGATATGTTACGACACGTGTTTTTTCCTCGTGTTTGTTTCCCTCATAAATAATCACATTTCTAAATGAGCTGTCCAATAAATACATATTACGTAAGATGGGAAAATGGGTATTTTTTGGGGGGAGGAACGCCAAGATAAGAAACAGATGCTGCAGATACACCATAACATAGTGACCAGTGGTGCACTATTATATTTGAGTATTTTTGTATCCAAATCTAGACTAGCATAGCAATGGGACAAGTCATCATAATTTTCTTTCCTGGTCGTAGTGAGTGCTGGTTGTGTTGTTAAGTAGGTATTTTCACAAAAGGCATGTCCACAACGATTAGTTTTGCTGTTGGCCCGTTTTGATGAATATGTTTTGTGTATTTAAGACGAGAATTGTAAACAGCTAGCGCCGTGAAATTTCAAATAGACAACGTTATCGTGGAAAAAAACGCATTAATTTTATAAGATTTGTATGATAAGAATGTAAATGGTATCTTGTCACTTGTAATAGAAAATTGTGTAAAAAATGGCACTAGCATGTAGTTTATTCAATTATTTCATCGAGTAAAAAATTCTTTATGTGCGTACCACTTGTAGTGATGTGTTATTGTTGTACTAAAACATATGCCATCACATACATGGAACGTGGGTTATTTAACGGGAAATACTTCGAATACAGAGCAAAGGTCAGCTTAACATGTACATACAATTTTCCGATTTAAAGTGGGACCATCGATTAATAAATTGCATCCGTGTCATTTATTATAATACGAAAGCATTGTAGATAACTGTTCAAATGACCAATGACAACATTATTCAAAATGTATCGTACCCACCCAATGAACTTGACAAGTCATGCCCCAAGATAGATGCATGCGTACCAAACGAGGAAAAATGAAAAGAAAGTAACTCTCCAGTACATCCATCGTCCACTACGGACGACAATAGGTTAATCAATATCACTCAATCAGTGCTGGTCTGCATCCTCCAACTAACTACAACAATGGAACATTGAATTATCATCCTTTTGTATTGCTTGGCTTTAACCTTGAAATATCTGCCTTCTTCTCCAGCGAAATACCAAGTGGAATCTCAGTAAAAAGCAGAAACATCTACTTTTCTTCCGCTTAGATATTCTGTTCACACACCAGAAGAAGTGATGGACACGATACTGTTGTGATTGTGATATTAATGAAGCAGCAGCTCAAGAATGTCCATAAAAACTGGCCATTGACGAGGAAAAAATATTTGAAACACCACCGCTCGCTAGACTTTTATATACAAGCTCTTCAGCCTTTCAGCCATTTCATCAAAATTCTCAATGTTCCTAAGAAAATAAAACAAGATGCTTCATTTTATATGCAGCAGCAGCAGCAGCAGCGATGCCAGTGGCATTCACATGGCGTTATGTAGCCTGTTAACCAAACGCACCGAAAGAAAGATGCATCGCAATTTATTGTAACACCGCCCTTATAAAAAATATTCCTTCAAGGTTTCACATTCCCTGTACTATAACCATTATCATATCATCCATCGCGCACATAAAAAATCGTATAAAATGCACCCAGTACGCCTGCATCCACCATTAAAAATCCTGCTTCTCCAGGTGAAAACGATACAAAGCCTTTTATTACGAGTTCTCACTGTACTTTCGTTATTTGCTATTCAGCCCTCTACGCTTCCTACTTTTTTCAACAAGTAAAACGGGCCTTGAGCCAACCAGCAATTCACAAACGGGCAACCTCATTCTAAATACGACTTACTTGAAGGTCATCAAATTTTTCAGCATGATCTCTTCCTTACGTTCACACACACACATATTCGTTTGAAAGCCTTCATAATTGAATAGCGTACTTTTTTGTATGGAAAAAAAATCTCTGGTTTCTTGAAGAAACATTGATAAAACAGTTGTTATATGCATCTTTTCATCCATTTCATCTTTGAGATCATCATAGCTTTGATGCTGCCCTGTTGCTTCCATTCCAATGCCTGAACCCCTCAATATAACGCATTCAAAATTCACATAGGCACACATTACCACATATTTAAATTCAAATGGAGCACCAATACCACTTACCACACTCTCCACACATATTAAGAAACACGGAAGGTAAGGCTTACATGTCCTGTGTGAACGCACGGCCAAGCATAATAATAATAAAATGAACAGGAATACGATGAAGATGATGGAGGGAAGCTGAAAAGGCATTCTTACCCACAGACATTTTGAAGGTACAATTGCCTGCAAGACTGTTATATTTTACTTTAAACCTGCTTTCAAAATGCAGCCTATTCTCCGTCATCAATAGCCAGCAGCTAACATGTAGGGTCGCAATCACAATTGGTATTTCTTTTCTGCTTTATTGCGTTCTTGCATGTTTCAGAACTATTCACTGTGTGTGTGTATATCCACCGTCTCCAATCTCACCCGTAATCTTTCCACGTCTCACTCTCCCTCTCTTCATTGGACTCATGTGCAGTGTGTTTTGTAAATGCACGTCAAGTTGAGGTTGATGTTATCCAACAGTCCGTCATCATATACAGTTGATAGCCAGTTGCGTTTTGCGTTGTTAACAATCCCTACCATGATGTTCCTGGCGTATATACAAAGATTCAGTTTTCATATCCTTCTCCTCATCTTTCTAAAGGAGGTTCTGAGACATGACGGGAATGTAAGTAGATACAATAATACATTCATATTTACATACATTATGTATGTGTACTGCTTAACTGTTTTTTCTCTCTCTCTCGCGTTTTAGATTATTTTCTCTTTCTTCTCTATCTTCTACTTCTCTGGGTCTGGATATAGATTAGTTTGACCTTGAAGCTCTCTTTTGAAGACGCTGCTTCTGGTGATGATTGCCATGTTCGATGTGCGCCGAAGAAATTCAAGTGAAGTGAAGTGTACGCTACAAGGAGGTATTAAGGGGCACGGCTGTGCACGGTGATGCGTGGATTTGATCGCGTATACATGTTGTTGATGATGATGATGATGATGATGGAACGCTAGGACAAGACTTGAAATAGTAGTTACTGGTTGCTTACTTATATTCTGGGTTACGTATGCTTGCGTATGGGTGTGATAACTAAAAAACTACTGTGAACCAGTAGTAGCAACAACAGCAGCTGTGTGATTCTTTTTTTGGACACAAAACAATAAAAAATTGTTCCTGGGACTCCATACAGATAAGAGGGAGATACAGGCACTCTTGTGGTTTTGGTTTGGTTTGGTTGTGGCCAGCATATGCAACGAGAAGAAACATTCTCGGCAAGAGACTCTGTGTGTGCCCACCGTGGAAACCAAGCCCCTCTTCTTTAGCTTGCTTCTAGGAAAACATCTTCAGGCATTTCACGTTTCATTTCGTTTTGTGTGGCATGGCCAATAATAACGAAAAAACCGAATCAAAACTGCTGCCAAGATTTTTTCTCTTCTTAAGGACATGTGTACAGCAACACGAAAAAAAGTAACAATTCCCCGTTGCCGCTGCTGCCATTCCCATTATTCAGAGCGTGTATGCTTGTAATAATGATACGATGAGTGGAGGTTCCTAGCTCCAAAAAAGGGATTTAGTCACGTTGTGAATACCTATAAGTTGTGCATAGATATGTGCGTAGATGATGATGATGATGATGATGAGGCTATTATAATTTTCCGTATATGCCCAATTCCTTTGAAGATGAATGATGATGACGGTAGGTGATATCTTGATTTTGATCTGATTTTTTTTGCTGAGTTTTGGAGATTCCCAATATTCCAATCACACAGCACAATACACGGCATGCATCTCTGATATG
The DNA here is from genome assembly GCA_027744055.1 of Callyntrura sp. NNG-2020. Classification (NCBI taxonomy): domain Eukaryota; kingdom Metazoa; phylum Arthropoda; class Collembola; order Entomobryomorpha; family Paronellidae; genus Callyntrura; species Callyntrura sp. NNG-2020. The sequence continues at coordinate 2,619 of JAHZNE010000809.1, read as the reverse complement.
ATCATGATCATGATCATCATCTGAGAAAAAGCTGCGCATTCATTCAAAAAATATTTTTTTCTCAGCAATTACTGGCACATAGTTGACTAAACGAGGAGACGAAAAGTACGATAGTCTTTTAGATTACGTGAAAAGTAATATCCATTTAATTTGATTGGGTGTAATAAATAGACGAAATAAATGGTAAAGGAGGAGAACCATGTCGAAGATGATGATGAGTCTAACTTGTTTGAATAATTTTCATTTTGGCTACTATACTGTGTACTATTTTTTTTGGTTGTCATTTTAGTTTGTATGCCAGCGCATACAAACGTCGTCCCCGCAGTGACAGCAGTAGCAACAGTGGTCACTCTGTGATTTGCCTGTGGGGTAGCAAAATCGAAAACTCATTTCATTTTCGTGTGATATTTTTTTTTGTTATAGTTATGTGCAGGTGGATATACTCTTAATTTTCAAGGTTACTTTTGGGACATGCGAGAACTAATCACGACTCACGAAAGAAATGGGCTATGGCAGTTCTTGTGCAGAATAAAATGTACATCAATTTTTGTATAGGTACCCAAGATAATGATAACTTCTACTGTCATAATTCATCATAAATTTTATTGAATGTGAATAGGTAATAAGCTTTGATCTATCTAGTTACGCGAGAAGCAAACGACGACGATGACGTTATAAACGCTGCGCGTCACCTTACTTGGCAGTCGGTATATGGGAGCTGCGTTGTTGGCTCAGAAATAATAATATGCAAAAGAGTCCCTTAAATAATCCGCTTGGGATAGGACACGACGACAAACAATACGCCGTGCAAATAATCATAATGGGTAGTGTGTGTTCTTTTTGCTATTTGGGTGATATTCACCTGACTACTACTACTACTACTACTACAGCGCTTGCAACAGTGGTGACGACGCGTCCCAAAGAATGAGGTTACGGTAGGGACGTTCTAGCGTTGTTGTGTAGTTATTTGATTGAATCAAGTTTGATTGGTGCAACTGAAAAATAGAATAACTCAAGTATGCTGCTTGCATTATTGTCCAGTCTTCTCGTGTAATAAAACACTCATTATTTTTGTTTATGTGAGTCGTCTCCTGTTGATGCAAATGAACAGAAGAGAACGATGAACAAACTAAGAAAAAGGTGTGTACGTTTTTGACTTTGATGGGACAACTAATTATCGAAACATGAGTTATACGTCGTACTATTCAGTTATGATGTCTGTTTCTGTCGGGCAGTGGTTATCTTACTCTGTAGGATTATGTCTTGTTCTTAATTTTTTGCAAAAAAATGCTTGACATTTCACAATAACACAAGAATACAACACATCAAAGCAGCAGAGAGAAGTGTTGTGGCAGTAAGCAAATTAGTAATAACAACAGCAACATCATAATTTTTGAATATCTAAACCTCGTTGAGACACATTTTTAAAACTTAATGAAAGAAATGGGTAGTATAGTGTTGTGGCAGTAAGCAAATTAGTAATAACAACAGCAACATCATAATTTTTGAATATCTAAACCTCGTTGAGACACATTTTTAAAACTTAATGAAAGAAATGGGTAAATTTTTTAAGAGTCCGTCGCTCCGCTTCTCTCAAGCGTCATCATGTCAAAGCCATGATTGCGATTTATTTGATTCTTTTCAGGAACATTTTTTTTTCAAGTTTACTTATCTTACCTACTTTTTTTAGCTAGCAAGCGACCGCAGTAACTCTTGAGTATTTTTTTTTCAAAGAGTGTATATATATATGCAGTTACTGATTGTATGGCTACTATACGACAATCATTTATGGTTATTACAACGATTATTGTTATGATGATGATGAGGAGTAAAATGATGCGCGCGCTTGGTGAAGAAATTGAGAAAAAAAAACAGAATCTAATTCAATAATTTCATGACAAGCGAAGAAAGAAAAAGCGAAAAAAAAGAATGAATTATTTTTTTCCTTACCTTTTCCAAATGTCGACTTGATTTCTGTCCCATCCTGCCACGCTCCAAGGGCTGATGCCAAACTCATGAAAAGTAGGACCAGCTCCATTTTCATTTCATCAATTTTTTTCCTCTTGAAAAAATAAAGGATGGATATAATAACCTTCTTCTCGTCGGACAATTCTATTTTATGATATGGTCGTCTCCTTGCGTTGTAAAAGAACACGCCGCTTTAAAAGAAGCGTTTTTTTCAGGGTGTCTCTCTCCACAAGTTAAATCACGAACTATTATAAATCCAAAATGTTCTTCGTAAATTCCTTCATCATCTTCATCAGCAACGGCATTTTCCTCGTCAAATTAGTAATGCAGTAGCACACACAGACCCAGCCACGGCGACAATGTTTTTTCCTGTCCTTAAAACTAAAATGACGTTGTAAATAAGTTTCAGTCTGAGTTTAGTTCTTGTGGTGGAGGATCCAAGCTCGGTCGTAATAATCCCATTAACTGTAAACAAAAAAGACAAAAAAAATCATTCTCAAATGATTTATGTTCCGAAACACTTTTGCTGCATTTTGTATTACACCAAGGTTGCTGATGATAATGCTTTCACGCATACTTACATCAGCCATAACATGCCCACCTATTATTTAGTTTCATTCAGCAACCAAATTGTTTAATAGCTTAAAAACA
>JAHZNE010000808.1:0-17338 GCA_027744055.1 Callyntrura sp. NNG-2020 | reverse complement strand
ATTAATTACTGCGTACATTGGCTAATACCAAAACACCATCATCATCATCATCATCATCATCATCATCATCACCAATCCACCATTCAAACAATAATTGCGAGCGAGTCGGTGATGCTGCTGCTGGTAGTAGTGGTAGTTGTATGGTATTAGGGCTGTTTGTAGGTGTCTGGTGCTCACAACAGAGCCAGTTTTATCAAACAGCATTGTTTCTTTTGTGTATCTGTCTTATACTCTCTACTCAACATTCTAGCAAATACTTGTTTTTGGCATAATTTCCCGAAAGATGTGTGTCGGTGGGTGAAATCCATTTATTAAATGCAAAGAACTATGTACACCCTCTGTTCACTGCTTAAATGGAAGTCAACGTCCTCCCTGTGTGCCTGTGTACGCTCTGGTCAAAATCAATACAGATAAATTGGCGGATCATACTATAAACATGTAAAAATGTTGTTGAATTGTTTATTTTGATGATAAAGTTTTGACCCAATCAAGCTCGCTCACACATGAAAACACACTCACACATGCCCACCTACACAAGCACTTATTGTTTTGAGCTTTGTGCGTACCGAGTACCGACATAATATATATGTCTGCTCTATATATCTATTTATTACAGAACCCACCTACTCTTATCAATTAGAAGATTAAAAGCTATTATTACACTTTTATTACTCATTAATTTTATTACGCATGTATAATGCTAATATATGTATATCTGTGTATAGCATGTATGTACAGTGTGGGTAGAGGGGAAACATGATTCATTTTTACTGTAGATTCCTGTATTATTAGCCGTTGTATTTGCTAATTAGAATTGACATCATATTGAACAGTGGTTCTGTGTATTGACATAGAAGAGATCAATGACCACACCACCACCGCTGCCATTCTCGTCAGCAAAAGAAGACTTGCCTGGAAGGTCTCATATTATTGCAACAGGCAATAATAATAATAATAAGGAATGAGGCAAAGTGATAAACGTACAACGTCACGTTATTCAGTAAAGCAATGAAGTAAAGCGATTTCTGCTAAAATGGAGTGGGGCAATGCAATGCTACAAATTTGCAGATCATTTTTGCGTTTTTTTCGAACCCTTTCATTACAGCAAAGTTGAACGCAGTGCGCAATGAAAAAACTTTGACTTTATTGGCAAGAGACACTGGATTAAGTAGAAGGATTAGTCATCGCTCATTACGTCGACAGCTACAATAATGGTAATCATAACCATCACCCGAGAACACAAAAAACTCATAATTAGACATTTGTATTGGTGGTGACTGTTTGTGTGGCATAATGTAATGCAAAGTAGGTAGGTATACGATGTTTTAGAGTGTGTATGAATGAATGCACTTTTCATGTAATTACCATCAAGTCAGAGTGAAGTGAAGTGCATAATTTTATAGTTTTATGAAAGGGCAGCTCAACTCTTGAGTATTAAGAAGGGATAATAATATGATATAATGAATGCATCATCGTCATCATCATCATCATCGTCCTGTGAACTTAAAGTAACTGGTGGTGGTGGTGAATGCTCACCACTACGGCAAACAAACTCTGAATATAAATGCATATGTGTATGCAATTACATATTTACCATTATTATAACCATTACAGCTTTAAGGATATATATATTATACTTGTGTATTTGTGTATGCGTAGGTGTATGGGCTTTCAATACGTGTCGTGTGTAAAAATATGTAGGTACTTGCAAAGCACATTAGTAAAGGTTTAATAATATTGCATAGGTGTTCAAGAAGCGTGAAAGGACAATATGCATTTTAAATATAATTTTTTTCCACAATGAATACAGAATATTAGAGAAGGTGTGTAAAAGGAAAAAAGAGCCTTAACAGCAGTTGGTAGCAAGTTGTAGTGGTAGTAGTACCAGTAGTAGTAGTTTACCGTTTTAAAAAGGATTAAATGAATATAACAATCTCTCTCTCTGATAATGTAATAATAATCATCATCACCATCGTATAATAATATAATGTTGATAAAATGGTAATAATGATTCCCAGAGAAAGAAAGAAAAGAGGTGGAGAAGGGATATAAAGATAAAAACATTAAATGCATTTCAGTTTATTTAACTTTAAACAATATAAATAATGTTAAATGGTTTTGCCTCTCTGATAATAAGACATAATGTTCATATATGAGCGACTAGAGGGGTTTCGGTCTTATAGTCAACAGTGCAGAGAGTGGAGTTTGTAGTTGCACTTTTTTTTATGCTGTGTACACCGCAGATATAGAGAGAGGCTTTGGTCTTATAGGCTTACAAGCGCTTGGAGTAATAGAAGGAGTCATATCATATCATAATATCACATCAAAACGTAAAAATCATCGTAAATCATGATTATTACGATGATATGATGTTATTATTATTATTATATGATACTTTTATTAAATGCACACTCATGTACTCACTTGTATTCCCAGTCGTCAGCAGTTATATGGGTTTATACGGGCTGAGGCAATTTAAAAGCAAAAAAGCACTGACATTTAACACGATTAGCGTTTAAAGTTAAATGTTCTGTTTGGATATGAGCACAATCGCATTAAAGTAGTAATCACATTATACGAGGGGGAGATGGCCGTACATGAACCAAAGAACTAAATTGTCGTTCTTTTCCAAGAAGCTACCTATAAATAAAACTAAGCAAACGCCGTTTTAAAATGCAAAAAGGCAAAATTTATGCAGTTGATTTTTAAGGGGGCTTTGACTTTTTTCCCTTCGTTGCATTCGAGGACAGAGAGAGAGAGAGAGAGAGAGAGAGATGCAAGTGTGTAGGCTATCCCAATTGGGAAGATGTGGAAGATAGACCAGATTTTGATAGTTCGACTACCACTTTTTCATTTGTGTTTGCTCATTGACAATTAGGCAAACGCTAAAGTGACAGTAATTCAATTATTTTAATTTAAAAGTACAGCGTTTATTTGGATGATGATGTTGATACGCCTTGAGATAATAGAAGTGACACGAAGGGAAAATATACATATATGTGCACGGGCTGAATGTGACTTGCTCTGCGCGGTTGTGTGTGGGTATGCGAGAAGATTAATGAAGTTTTTGTAATTGCGCGTTGCAATGTATACGTGAGTCGAATGAGTGAGTGATTGACGAGACGTTTTGGAAAACTCTCAGCAGAAGGAGAAAAGTTCAAGTCTCAAGTCAACGAGCGTGCCCTCACTCTCTCCTCTTCTCTGGGGGACGGGAAAGAAGTTTGGAAATTAGAAATAATTAATTAGTCGACTTCCACAGCTGAGTTCTCAGTTCTCGACAAGTTACACGTAGCTCTCCTTCCTTTTGATCAGTGTTTTTTAAGTTCAACTTTATCATAAACTTTTTTGCTCCTTCAGCTTAAAATAGTTTACATAGTCCATTAATTTTTTCTCATTTTCAAATCCAACACTGCAGCGTGCTGCTCCTTGCTCGCTTTTTAATGCTCGTGTGTGTCGTTGTGCCACACTGCACTGCACCGTTGCGCTGCTACTGAGGTTTTAATTTCTTGAAGCTTACTTGACATTTTACACGGAGGAAAGTGGAAGGAAAAGTGCAACGCTCTTTTATCTTAAGAGGTTGGTGGTGCCGCTGCACTGCATTTTAAACTAAATATTCGTTAAACCAAAAAATGTACTTCTTCTTCTCGTGTTTGATCATTGTGTGGTCATATGAGTTCAAAAGCGTTTACTTTTATTTCGCTAATCAGAATATTCCATTTTGGCAGATTTTTGGCAGGGTTGTATGGTGCACACCATTTTTTTCTTCTGGTAATCAGTGCAGTAACGGCACTAGTTGGAATACGTAATGGAATAAAAATTTACGCTGTTGACGCCGACATGAGAAGAAGATGCATATTTCAACGTCTAAGTAAGTATCGTCTCATTATTGGCGACTTAAGTGAGCACACACAAAAAATCTCTCTTGATAAAATAAAAAAAATGTCCCGCATGCAAAAATGAAAGGACAACTTGTGTTTTGTTTGTGTGGTGTTGCACATTGAAATGCATAACTTGCAATTCTATGCAAGTACGCGTACTCATTCCCTCTATTCTTTATATACAACTCGGTTGCTGCATATGATGATGACGACGACGACGACGACGATAATGTCGCTGATAAAAATGCAACGAAAAATTGTTCTGCTTTGTGTATGCACTGCACCAGTAATAATAAGTGGGTATGTAAGTACAAAACATGACGTGCTATTAACCAACCAAATGCTAAGAAGCGTTTTTAAAGTCGCATATTTTTTTATGTAAGCCAGTTTTAAAAAGTCGTAGTTTTTCTGCTTTTTCCCTCTGCATCATCTGCATATAATGTGGCAGTTTTTCATCTTCCTTCACAATCTCTACCCATATACAGTTTTCCCGAGAGGAGGGCTCTGATGACATATATGTTGTGTGATGTTGGTGCACATGCACATAATGTACGATTTTTCTCTATTTCAAACGATGATGACGCTGGCAACAAAAATAGTAGCCGTATTACATGTACGATGGATAGAGAGAGAGAGATGGAACCCAAATGCGTTTATTATAACCAAGCAACTTGGACAGCCTTACCGTATCCCTACTCCAAGCAACAAGAGAGTTAACATTACCCAAAAAGTTAGTTAGTTACACACAGTTTGTGTGTACTTGTGTGTGTGTCTGTGCGTGCATATGGCTGTAACCATTGCAAAAATAAAGAGAGTCGTGTCGTAGTTGTAGAGAAAGAAGAAAGGGAGGAAGGGGCAATAACCTCTTTGAATGCAATGTGCTATTCCCCTACATATCAAGAGAGCAATACCATAGTCAATACTGTGGGTGACTTGTCTATGTGTGTAAACATACATTATACATACATGCATGCACCCAAACTATATAGCCTCACACAACTATAACATTACCGTCATCATCATCGCTACGTCGCACACAGTTGGTTAACGTATAGGCTCTGTGTGCGCGCTTGTGTTGAACGTGTAATGTATCTACATGTAAGAGACACGTAACGCGTATGAAATTCACAACAATGTAAATTATATGGGAGAGAGGAGTAAAATAAAAGTAAGGCACCGTCGTCGTCATACTCATTATTGTGAATCGCACAACACATTTTCAGTAAAGTGCTCTCTGTATGGCGGTAGTTGTGCTGCCAGCGTGGTACTATTCAAGCATGGCACTCTTATCTTCGTCATCTTCATTTTAACTTGGTAACGTTTTGACGTGTTATGGGTAAACGTTAACGTTACTCACTCCTTGATATATGTATGCACATACAGGACGAGTACACTCATATGAATTTTATTTTGAAAATATATGTTGAACGTGGGGGTAAGCGCGCGACTTGGTAGGAACGTTTGCAAAATATGCGTAGTAGTTGTTAAGCAGAAAAAAATGAGTGGTTTTTGCTGGCTGAGCGAGGTGGTGGAAGAGAGACGAGTGATCCAACTTTAAACAATAAAATATAACAAGTAATGCGCTTTGATGAGGAGGAAAAGGATGATGATGATCAGCCGCAACGGCAATCTCTCTGTCTCGCTCTCGCTCTACCTTTTTCTATTTTGCTACGCAGAGAGGCTCGAGACAAGACTGCGAGAATAATAATTGAAACAGTTAAGCCTTTTTTGTTATTTTCGTTTCTATCCTACCCATTTTAATTTCTCGTCAAGATTGCTCACATTTTGTGTGTGTGAGTGTTTGTCTAGAGTGAAAATCCTCTCTCTCTCTCGCTCCTTGTCTCACCATACTAATGCTTAATGCGCATTATCAATATGATTGCCGAGCTTGCATGCTTACAACAATCAACTACAGCTCCTGTGTGTACCCACAAAATGAAAAAAAGTACAACAATGGTTACAGACAGAAGGGTTTGCCGTGTTCAGTGCAGGTTACAACAGCAGGTTACATTAATAAAACGGAGTACCTAAGCTCATCCCATCCTACCTGCAATAATAAAGGATATTTTGAAAAAAAAGTACAGTTATTCTCAAAACGTACGTATGTACGCTGTAAAGCAAAAAAAATAATGTATGCCCAGTAATGATATGCACGCTGGCAGGTAGGTAGGTAGAAAGGTAGGTTGCAGACAGACAAATTTCGTTTCTCTCTTTCGATTTGTAATGCCTATTATTATTGCCTGCTGCAATATCCTGTCCTTTTAGTAATACATCAAAATCTCTCTCTCTATCTCTCTCTCTCTCCCGCTAGCTTGTTTTATTCCATCAAAAAATACACAATAACTTGTACACATTATTTTGGATGTAGTGGCATTTGGAAATATGAGTTTTGAAAGAGATGAATAATGCATTGTAAGCATGCATGCATCATCATACCATGATATTGTTGATGATGATGATGATGGCGATGATGACGATGAGATGATAATAATAATAGCAGGCAAGAAAAGCATGATTAGGGAATATTGTGTAGAGAGATATACATTTTCGAATAAAAATGTTCACAAGAATTTTTCGTGGATCGTCAGTTTTATTCATAAAAATTGCCTACCTTATACATATACTCTCTTGATTACCTATCATCTCCTTCTTCGTAGTTTTTCAAGTGATCATTAATGTTCCTTGTTCATTTACTGTGAGTACTGCTAATTTGGTTAAAAATTTGTAAAGAAAGATAGGCACTCAGCAGCATACAAATTTTTTATTTCTTCCTACCTTCAACAATTATGCCAAAATTATATAAAAAATGTATCTTTCTACTGCTTACTGCTGCTGCTGCAGTATGTGTGGAGGAACAGCGTCATACTTATGTAGTAATCACGATGCATTGATAGCATTTTACAGCCGTCGACCCGAAACCGCCTTCTCATCACCCCCATCACCATCATCATCATCATCATCATCACGAGTAGTAGTCTTCCTTTCCTTAACTGCTAAATATACTGCTGAAGTGTGCAGTAATCAAAACTTTTGTCTGGGGTTTTGACTGCTGCCTGCCATGCGGATAATAATACACAATCTCAATCATCATCAAACCTGGCCAGTGCCACTGCTTGATTTAACAATCAAGTCATCACGCTAATCATAGTAATAACAGCATTTTTGCATTTTTTTATTCCTTCAACTCATTCTCGTACTCCACACCGGGTCAGTATCACATTCATTTCCACTCTCGTCAGCATTTTTTTCTTCTATCTTCTTTTCTGTTAATCAAATTCTCTTTTGATTAATACCTCTTGTATTATTCTACACGGGAATAAAGCATGTTCCACAATCTACCAAGGAGTATTCCCTCTGTGATTTTCTTTACTGGTTACACTACAACACACCGTCTGTGTCTCTTCTCAAGGAGGCAGTACCACTTGCGTATTACAGTTACGTACATTATTATTACCAAATCTTTTTTTTGCTTCGTGCTATTTTTTCTCCTTTTGAACAAAAATGATGCCATGTCATTTCACTTTGGGTTTGCTCCAGATGACTGCCATTTTTGTGCTTCCCCAACCAAAAACTTTACCATTACACCCGTCCAAAGTTCCAAGTATGCTCACATCATTGACAAAGATTTCGCTGGAAATCTAGTAAAATTTAGGGCAGTAGTGGTGATAGTAGTGATATAACTGTAGTAATACGATAAGACTATCCAACAATTCAATTCCCTGTCATGCCATCATTTGATGTTGATGATGTTGTATTCTGTCTAGAAAAAAACAGATTCCTTTAATACTGGCTCGGTTTGACACAGTTTTTTCCACTGTTGTTCTTTACGCTTATGACTTCGTGGTGAAAAAGGTTATGAACCTTTTTCGTAACAAAAAAATCCATAATAATATTATTATTATGCTGTGTGCTTGGTATTATTATTATTGTTGCAATACGCGGAGAATACAATACACACAAGGAGAAGTAGTAGTGTGATGTTGATGTTGCATGAATGAATGTATGTTAGTTTTTGGGAGGACGTTGCTTGCATAAATAGGAGGATGATGATGATGTGCTATGCTGGTGCGTTATTTATTGGTTATTGCCTTTTTAGTAGGTACATCCACATTTTTTCCCTATGATCCTATAAAAGTAGCTATAATAAATGATATATTTGTAGAAGAGAAAATTTATTATGGATATTCGTTTGATTACACATTGCTTATAGTCGTTGAAACCGCCGACACACACATTCACACACACAGCGTCGTCTATACGAAATACGACTGCTGAACCAAGATTGGTTTTTTGTGTGATAAAATTTATGTCAGAAGGCATTGCTACGCTGCTCCTTTTTGGGGGCGCGCAAGAGTACTGACTGGACATAGAAAAAGGGGATTTTTGTGATTTGTCGTTCTTTTTGGGATATACCCAATTTTTGCAAAAGATGTGTTGATGATGATGATGATGATCGTGGTGATAGCTTTATTCATTTACAGTCGCAGTCTGCCTGTGTGTGTGTGCAAATCTTTTGAGGGAATGACTGACTAGGGGAAAGAGAGATTCATGGGATTGTTGCAAAAAATATTGAGTTCAGGCATTCTGGCATATTTGTGGTTTGAACAGAAAAAAAAAATTTTTGTGGGGTGGTAATGGCGATGATGGTGGGAATGCACATTATGGAATATCTTATGTTTTTGTGTGATATGATGATGGTATGGTATGTGCGGTGGAGAATAATGGGTTTAGTTGGTGGTTTGTAAGTAGTCGCGCAGCGCATTAGTTGTACTAGAAGCACAGCACACACAGCAGCGGTTTGGAAAAAGTAGAAAACAGTACAATAATTTTTTCTTTGAACAATGTGATTTGCTCTTAGCTGTTTGCTGCTGTTGCTTTTTGTCGTTGCAAAAATGGTTTTTCATAAGAAAGCCAGAAAGAGAAAAAAAAGTAGGTTTGGTTATTTTGGTTGTGTGTTTTTCCAAGAGAAAATGCTATTATTGTTCTGCTGGTGACTCTCGTGACATACTGGCGGAGATTGATTGAAAGGATAGGGTTGGACGTTGGGTTTTGTTTAGTGGTTACCCTCTGCTCCACTATTTCTACCATTTGGACGGAAAATTTTAGTAGAAAAACGGTTTGTAATCTATCCTACCATTCTACCAGAAATATGTGACAAGAGACGCTACATCGTCGTGGTATAGGTCAATAAGTCAACGAACGTCCGTCCTCGACGTATTGTTATGCGCTAATGGCGATTGGAAGGATGATGATTAATCTGTCTAGAAAATCCAAAATGACGTGTTTGGTGATGTGGTGGTAGCTGATGCTTCATACATTGCCAAATAAATATTATTGCGTTGCGAAAGTAGATTGGAGTTCTCCTTGAGGTTGTGAACTCACTCACACTCCTCCTTAACTCCCTACCTGCACTCTGGAGAAAATCGGCCAACTGTGGCATTCTTTGATGTCATGTAACACACATATGCTTTCCAACACAGCTTTGTAGACACTCGGACTCCGTTTCATTCATTTGTAAAACCGGAACTGAATAGCGATACTAAAAGTAATACGAGCGATAAAGCTAAATGCCCAGAAAGGAAATGATTTTAGGCGAAAAGGCGGTGTAATGTTACTTTTTCAAACTGTCTCACAGTTTATTGCACTGAGGACAAAGCCATTATTCCTTTTAAGCTGCATTCCCCTTCCTTTTGATCTTCATCCGACCAAAAAAACGTGTTTCTTGTGGGATGCGTAATACAAGAAGACACACACAGCTGTATAATACGTCATATGGGAATGTGCACATGTCTACCATATAAACATCAATTTAATATGAAATGTGAAGCTAAAGAGGATCTACTGTTTTGTTGTTGTTACAACACAGAAAGAGAACTAGGTTAAGACCCACGTCAAGCCGCGAGTTCCAGGAAAATGGTGTAACGGGACATTTTAAAATGATCCCAATCAAAAGCGTGACACCATTTTGAATAATTTTGATTTTGACAGTGATTCAACAAAGTTGTTTATGTATTATTACATAATAATATTATGATGCCTTTAACGTTCCTCCTAACAAACACATACACACGTCTCCTCTGCAGCAACAACAGAAAAAAGAACAACCACTGGTGTTGCTTAATCTTCTTGTATACCGTGGTCAGGGCTCCCATACTGGCACAAATTTTCATTGTCAATATCACGCGCTCGCGTAATGTTGAAACAATTAAGCAATCATAGTCGTCGTCGTCGTCGCCACTTCATTTTTTCTATCCCCTTTAAATCATACACGCACCAACTATAATATTAATAATAATAATGCAGTACCCCATTTCGATCAACCAAGGCGCAAAAACAAAATATTATAGTCAACCAACCAAAAAGTCCCAACCCTTCGTTCTACCCCTTCTAAGAAAATTGTGTGAGAGTGCATATCTCTCAGTAGTAAAACGCAAAGACAACGACGACGACGGCGATGATGATGATGACGATGAAGTGATGATAGTTGCGACATCTCCATATCGCGCGCGCGCTCTCTCTCTCCCCTTCTGTGTATGTATGTGTACGTCTGTCTGTTTAACAATGTCTTCACTTGGACAACAACAAAACAGTCCTACCAAAATAACAGCAGCAGCAGCGCAGCAATAGCTCGAATCTCATTCGTATTCCACATTATTATTCGCTTTTAGATAAATGAAAATTAAATTGCGCATATTATTCTTCATCATACGCACGTATGCATGTCATTACCAACCACACCATTAAAACCTTTTTTCTTAAAAAAAAGTTACCATCTATCTAGCCCATTTCCCAATCAAGATTTTTTTCATATTTTTCGTGTGCGTGTGCGAGTACCTATAAACGTTTGTGTGTTTGTGTGTGTGTGAGGGTTTTTCTGAATGTGATTACAATGCAAAATAATGCAAGCCTTTGAGCAAAAATGATGGTGATGATGATGACGATGTTGCAATCATATGACCTTAAGGGTCATCATTATTATTATTATCATCATCATCATCATCATCGACAGCAACAGCAGTAGTGTAGAACATTACCATCATATAAGTCATTATTCATGCCAGCTCGCGCGTCTATACACTACATTATTGCGTTACTTCGTATTTCTATCGTATTATTTAACCAAAAAACAACTATCATCGTCATCTCATCATTATCAGCTTCAGTTACTGTTCAAGTTCAAAAACTTTGGTTGTATGCGGTACTCACAAGTTCTCATTTTTTGGAGGAGGGAAGGTAGTAGATTGAAGTTGAAGGTACTCGCCATTAGGTAGGTTAGGTAAAGGGTTATACAGACACACACAAGGTAGGTAACATGCTTGCAAGAATTGATATTTTGGATCCCTTTTCTTACGATGTGTAGAATTAACATATTCACACCACCACTCTGTGTACTTTTGACTTTTTTATCAGTAATACATCATAACTCACCACCAAGAGTCATATGTGTATATAGGCAACTCGCAACTTTGCCAACTAAATGTGAAAGAAAAATGGACCCATTGCATTTCTTTATATAATTATTATTCTAAATAGTTCACAAAGAGAAGGAGAGAGAGAGAGAAAGAGATTTATTTACAGTAAAGTAGATTTTTAAAAAAATCTCGGTGTAATTTAATTTGATCACCCTGCAGCCAACCAACCCTTCTCTTGTTGTTTGTTTTGCCAGACATTATTTTATTAGGCATAGTGCATTAAATGTAATATTTTAGGGTATGAGCTGTACATACACACACGTCTAGCAATAAAAAAAAGAATATTTTTTAAATAAAAAACGGAACGTTAGGATCTTACTCCACTCCTGCAGCTTCTTTCGCCAAAAATAACCGTATATGCCAAACCCAATTTGTATGCTTGTACGCGCTTGCTTTAAAGTCCAACATCTTTTTAACGTTTTTTTTCTAAAGGAGTGCACTGTACTGCTGCTGTAAAAAAAGATGTGATGTGAACAAGCACAGAGAGAAGAGAGAGTGATCATTATGGGAAATATTATTCTTTGTATGTCTAAGTGTCTAATTTTTTTCTAAAATAACTTTACTCGTTATTACTTGGCTGGTAGAGAGGCAAATGTATCATGTCTCAAGTCTCAGGATTTTGCCGTATAAAACTCTTAAATTTACCCAAAATATCGTTTAAAGAATTTTCGTCGAGTAAAAAGCAGACTACGACACAAACACACACACACACACATACAGTCAAACAAAAAATACACAATAACATATTACGTGCTTGCTGTGTGCAAGCTGCGAGTGGTGCATGTATAAGAGGACCCAGCAGCATCATAATCAGAAAGAAGAAAAGTACAATATGATCCGATATAATCCATAAAAAATCTCCATACAAAAGTTATTCTTTACTCTTCTGCTGTTCATGCTTGTGCACATTTAAGTGCTTTTTCATACAACACTTACTGCTGTGTTTGTATGTATGCATTACTTGTCATCGTCGTCGTCGTCATCATCATCATCATCGTCGTCGTCGTCAGTACAACATCAGCAGCAGCAGCAGTAGAGAGAATCCATTTTTTTCGCAATACTTTTTAGTTGGCATGTGAAAAAAGTAGGTCATTTAACCAAGCTCAGGCGAACGAACCAAACGACTCACTGACTGACTTGTGAGTAGGAGCAGCATAACAGCAGCAGCAGCAGCGGCGTAATAACAACAAACAGGGTTTTTGACTGCTTGCTGCTCGGTTGGTTGACGTGTGATGATGATGATGATGATGATGCTGTTTGGTTTGATGCTGCTGGTGTGCTTGTCCTTACTTTACGCAGAGAGCACACTCTTCTCTCTTGTTTTTCTTTTCAGGCAGAGTTATTGGGGATTTTTTTGTAAATAAAAATGAATTGATGAATAATATTGTTCTAGAGAGAAGAGAAGTGTATGATGATGATAGTGATGATGATGATGATGATGTGGTAGTGGTACTGGCAAGACAAGTCATGCTGATACATGTAGAAAGAAAGAAGAGAGCATATTAGCATTTTTAAAAACTAGAGACACTATATCACATCACATCTCTCAGAGAAAAAGTCTTTAAGTAAACGGATATACAAGTCGCACAGCCAACCAACTAAGAGAGCTCTCATCATGAAACATGCAATGCAACTTTTTTTCTGCAGAAGTAAAAATTATAGCAGCCAGCCAGCCAGCATCAGGAGCAGTGAGTTGAGTGAATGCATCTTGCTTATCGTTAGCGAAGTCGTCATCATCATCACCATCATCGTCATAATAGTAATAACAAGCAGAAAGAGAAGAGAAATAAACGGGTTAGTTGTGCGATCATGTGCCTGCCTGTTTTATGTTTTTGAGCGAGTGTGTGTGTGTACTTAAAGTAGGTATATCTGTATTAATCTTCCACACTTCCCTTGCATTGTCGAGTTGTGTGTGGCAGAGGAGTACCTATCTGTAGGTACACACACACAAACACACATTCATTTTATTTCAACTCCTCTCTCTTCACACACACAAATTCGCACAAACCTTTAGAGCGGCAGAACTAACAACAATGTATACTTTTTCTCTTGTCTCCCTGTGTGTGTGGTGTGTGTATAATAGTGTGTAAATTTACATTCACCATCAAAAACCAGTCTGGTTGGCTCTGGTTTTCGAGCATGATACATATTATGCCAAGAGATGCAAAAGAAAAGGCATAAATCGTAAATCTTTAGGCAGAGTGAGAAGAACCGCAGCAGCAGCAGAGCAGCAGTAGTAGTAGAAGTAGTATCTCCCCGCAGAACATTGTTATCTCATAACTTCTTGTCAGAGAGGTATGCTTACTATGTGCATATTCATCATTGTGAAAAAATATATAAGAAATGCAGAAAGAAATCCGACCATTTTTCTTCGTTCTCTCTCTAAACCGAAATGGTACGTTAGAGTACATTTTAAAATGTTCTATTGTTGTGGTTTGGTCGCTGTTTTTTTTGGGTAATAAACGATCTCTTTTCTCTTCATTCTGTGGAACTTTACGAAAAGAAAAAAAATGCAAAAGCTCATTTTCAGTGCAGTAGCACCCGACGCGGCGTGAAAAGCACGGGGTAAAATATGACCATGCTGCTGTCAATAAAATTCTCGCTTGTTACATTAATGGGAAGATGATACTGGTTGATCAGCTCATATTGTGCATACAATAAAATACTCGTGTAATGAAGAGAAACAAAAACCATCCCAATCTCTCTCTCTCTCTCTCTCTCTCTGTATGTACAACGGCTTTTGGTCAGCGGTTGAATATATTTACTTTTTTGCAGGGTCTCGTTTGCTGGTATCATTTTCACATGTTTTTTTCTTCTTCTACGTTTAAGCTATTATTCATCGTCACCGTCATTATCAGCGGATAAAAAGTACAGTTACACGCGTGGAACGTAACGCCGTCGTATCAAATGATTACTTTGCAAAAATATACACGCTACTTATTCTGACAGTGAGAGAGCGAGGAGAGGAAGAACAGCGAAAATTTTTGTGGGAGATGTGCACAGACAGCGTTGTAAAATGAAACGTACACGAAATACCATGATGATACTCTGGGTGATATAATGTATATAGTGAACATTTGCAAACAAATTTTTTTATCTGCTCTGTCTGTCTCTCTCTCTCTCATAATATGTGAATCCTTTTACATTCATTGTGCGTGCTAAAACATGTGTGAACAAACGGACTGTTTACACTTTAAAGTGGCTCGCATTCTTGTGTTATAGAACTTTTTTGCATAATATATTTTTTGCTGTTAAAATTAGGCGTTATCTGCAAACAGTTGCCCACTGACACTACCACTACTACTTCTGTTGTACATATATTGCATGATAATCAATGTAGCAAAAACGTGCTAAAATTTTTTCTAACATAGACTTATATATATATGAGGTATCATATGATGGCATGATTGACGATATAAATTACCTCTTTTGCTGCTGCCGTCATTGTTTTTTGCGTAGAGTGCCGAGAAAGATGTTTCTTAAGAACTCTAGTCTTTAGTATAAATGACAGTGGCTGCGCTTTGCTCCCTGTTATTATGTTACATCATTTAGTGTCGATACTTTGAAAGACACACTGATGAAGACAACGATGATGATGATAATGGCGAGCCGACTTGGTCGAGAGTCGAGGTATGTCTCATAAATGGGTGGGTTTGGTTCTTCTGATGAGACACCATATTTTGCAGTAGTACTCCCATCGACGGAGTTAAGTCTACTCTTCCCTCTCTGCGACGGAAGAAAAAAGCATGGCGGAAAGGTGAAATGATTTATTTCATCAGCATCATCATCGCCGTCATCTTGCCAGCGTACCCTCTTTCTCCCGTATAGCCATTATAAGGATTGGCGGTGTATGAGTTGGCATTTAACAAAGAGGAACATTATGCGTT
The DNA here is from genome assembly GCA_027744055.1 of Callyntrura sp. NNG-2020. Taxonomy (NCBI): domain Eukaryota; kingdom Metazoa; phylum Arthropoda; class Collembola; order Entomobryomorpha; family Paronellidae; genus Callyntrura; species Callyntrura sp. NNG-2020. The sequence goes on along the minus strand of JAHZNE010000808.1, from coordinate 2,101 downwards.
TCCCACCGAAACCGCCTTGTATCGTGCGTTATATAAAAGTATCAAATCCATCACCGACGAGTTCTAGCGGACAAGCAGACTATCACTACCGTCATTTTGTTACATCCACCTCATATCAGCCGTGGTGGTGCAGTATATTCGTTATATCGTGTTTCGGCGTATGTGTCTTCAAATCTGGCCTAAATATTTTTATGCTCGTTATTTTTTAAGCGGATTTAACTGTGTGTGTCGAATAATTGCTGAATATCACTACTTGTACGACGTGTAATGATGTTGTAGATGATGGGATGATGGTAAAGTGAACTGAAATGAACTTATGGTCTTTATCATGATCATCGTCATCATTGTCATTGCATCGCAGTGCGTATTGACAATTTTATCCGCACATTATGACCGGTTTTGGCATGGTTGGCTGGCGAAAGCATGTACATACACGTATATAGGTTCTGTTGTAAAAACTCATGCCAATTTTAATGGTAAAGTTCAAGTACAGCGTATTCAAAGGAGTATATAAAAGCTTGATAAAAGGGAGAGAGAGAAAGATGTGAAGTGCGGAGGCAATTGAGCACATTCATCCACCGAGAGTTTACAACAGCCAATCAGCCACTATTGCCTTTTGTTTCACAAATGATCCCTTTTGGGCTGTCCTCGGTGGAGATTGAGAGTTGTAGGCTTAAACATCTCCCCAGTATTTCGCCACTACTAGCAAAGACAAAAATCTGCATAAGTGCTCTTGAAATGAAACAAGCCGTTTTTTCTGTGGGTATAAGTGCACCCTGGAATGTTCGTCGACGAGACTTTACTCAAGAGCATCATTGTCGATGATGATGATGATGATGATAAAATCAGCTTTCATCAAAAGGAATATCAGACCTTCATAAAATGAACGGGGTTTTGTAATACGTGAAGCACTAACGCAATCCATCCCATAAAAAAGGCGAGAATTAGCCGTTTTTTGCATAAAAGTCAAAAGTGATGACTTTCAGAAAATGCATCGTAAAAACGGAAAGGCTATATTGCACAGGAATTTTATTGACTTGAAGTACCTAAACTTCCCTCTGCACTTTTACGCGTATTCAAACACACACACACATACACACTTTATTGCAACAATGCTGACAGGGAATAAACCGTCGTCATAAATAAAGTGAATGGCGATTGTTAATTGAGTTGTAACTGTGTGCGGGAAAAAAATTACAATGAAGGAGACTTGTCATCAGTCATCTCCCTGTCATTACTATCAACTATCGGCAAATTTTTATTGCATTATTTTTAAAAGAATTACTCCATTCCATTCACCATTACATGTGCATTTAGAACAAAAAGCCGTAAATGCTGATGAATGTCAGCCGTCGCCGTTTCCCCCAAAATATAGATAATTCATTTGTCTTGTCTAAAGTGGTATAATTGTGATAAATCTTCTTTCTCCAATTCCCATAATTAAAATCCCCACAAACCGCGCCGTTCTAGCAACTACATGCAATGCAACAACAGCAGCAGCGCACTTTTAGTTTTTTTCTCTGCAGTACGTGTACTGTACAAACAAGCTACCTCTAACTTGATAATTTTGATTGTCATCTCGTCATCATCGTCGTCATTATCGTCCCATGTTCAATTACCAACACGAAACACTGACTAAACGCTCAGGACGACAGGGAATATTTAAATGCCTCTGTTATAAAGCATTTGGAACTTTATTTAAAGTTTCTTGTCGCTTATCAAATAATCATCGTTTTCTTATTAAACTCATCACGTCACGTGAGCAAAAGATAATTTTCTTTAGCAGCTGCAGCAGCGTGGTTCATGTCATGTAAAGGCTTGGAAAAGGAGCATTCATTTGTTGTTTAATGATAGAGGATATCTACATTTTTTTATCAGTTTATTAAAAGCTGCAGCACTACATTCCCGCAGAATTTCTGACTCCTCTGGTAAAAAAATGATGTAGCCACATTTTTTCTAAATGCGTGCCCTAGTAAAACTGCCAGAATGTAAACAAATCATTGCGAGTGTTCGTTGTACAATTTTAAACGAGTGTTGTGTAGTAGCAGCAATAAACGTAATAATATACAGTAGTAATAACCGCGAGTTTAATAAGCTGTGT
>JAHZNE010000807.1:0-47469 GCA_027744055.1 Callyntrura sp. NNG-2020 | reverse complement strand
ATGTACGTAATTATCTAACTTAAATTACAGACAAATTAGCCAACATTTTTTCTCTTTGTTGTACTCAAGACGAGAAAGCAATACCGTTACTTATCCATCTGTTCATCATGGGCTACTACTTATATATAGCAACCTTCATGTAGACATTTGGGAGGTTTCATCAAATTTACCAAAGCTAAAATTAAGAACTTGCCACGAGTAAAACGGGTAGGTTGTAAATTTTAAGCTGTAGATAGAGTCATGCAGACGCATACCTACAAATGCCTACGCAATACTTCAAAGCTTGAAACCACAAAATGTTTAATTTTGCATTGTCCATATTTTCATTGTCATTATTAGCATCAAATGATTACCACAATGGAATGGGTGGTAAAGGTACGAGCACGCCGACCTTGACGTGCTTGATTATAAAGTCCCACACGTCTTTGCGCTTGTGGTATTAACACATTAGTGTTTCTTACGCTGAAACCACTCTGGCAGGATAAGACTTAATACTATGTTCTAACGTTGTAAGCATAATGGCGTAGAACCTCATTATCATAATCCTTTGACCATTCTCTTCTATTATTCGAAAATACATACACACACGTATGTCTGTGTTAAATATGCGTAGGTGCACATGGCTCATTCATATATACTTGTTTAAACTATTCTCATCTTTTGTTACAAACATGCTATATTAAATTTTAATGTTGCGTGTTGTGATAAAATAAGTATTAAGCTATAAATTCACGGAAGTGAGGAAATTAATTTTTATTTCTTAATCATCATTCTTATCACAAAAACAATAACAGAAAGGGCACACCATTTCCCAACTGTATGGCATGGCAGGTTTTAGTAAATGATTAACTGGACAACATTAATGAAATTTTAAACAATATGGGTAGTACTAAATCACTTGCAGTGTGTAATATACTAATATAAATAGATAGAGGCAAAGCGTCAGTGAACAAAGTAGAACTAACTAGCGTCGCCTTCTATTATTTTTGCATTTACTACTTTAAGATAAACTCTCCTGTGCCATGTATGGGTGTATGGAAGATTTTTTCTGTTTAAAAAAATACAAGCAGCCTTTTCATCCAGAGAGAGAGGCAAAGAGAGCTTTTCTTGATCGCTTTAATTGCACACGTTAGTATTGAAGCTTGTTTCCATTATTTTAATCGTGACGGAACAAGGAGGTCTAAAAACCATGATAATTTCCCTGAGAAAATGGAATTTAAGCGAAGTGTATACGACTAAACCACCATCATTTGTACCGTGTACAGGGAAGACTTGGTGACTGGGTTGACTTGTATCTCAAGAATGGGCAGAAGGCACTGCAGTGTTGTAGTTTTCTCTACCCTGTTACATGTATTGTATTAATAATTGCAATGATTATGTACTATGTATACCATTTAATACGTGGACTGGAACTACAATTTAACAAAAGTAGCAACGGAACCAACAACTGAGCCAAAGGAACAGTTGAAGTTGGAGAAACGGAAATTATTTTCTAATTACACCAACCATTTGAGAGAGGGAGAGAGAGCGAGAAGTGTGGGTTGCCTCTGCCTCTCTCTCTCTCTCTGTCTTGTTTTAGCCTCCTGCTTTTATTCTACGACCACCGAGTACACTCCGTATTTAATCTTTTCCCATTTTACTTGTTATGAAACAACAATAAGCGATGTTTTTCATTAAGATCTGTAAAGAAATAAAGGTTGATATGGGGTAATAGAAGGAGTAGTAGTAATAATAATAATCATAGCAGTTAGTGTAGAGGAAATGAAGTAATATTATGAACGTGGCAAAGCGAGCGGCACGGTGCCACTGGTGGTGGCAGAGAGTCGGTGTTGGTGTGTGGAAGACAGAAGAGAGACGATAGAGGCTTTTCTACTCTACTGGTTTGCTCACTTTACTAGACAAACGGGCTCAAAAGGCTTACACACGCAGTCAACCCCTATATACTATCATCATCAACAACAGTAGTAACAACATCAGCATCAAAGTGATGCACTGTCTGCAATAGTAGTTATCGATAGTAGTATTAAGCCTCCTGTTTTAATAAACTGGCACATCATCATCATCACCATCACACAAGCAGACATAACGAAATACAACAGCAAAGAAACTGAAACTTCACTTTCTGATTCTTCGTCTTCATGCTCCTGTAGGCTTATTACTCACCATTCCAACAGCATAAATGTACAGAGTACACACGTCACACATACACGTATGTAAGTAAATAAGTACGTCCTTCTCAAACCGCTGTAAAAGTCGTCGTCGTAAAAGTAAATACCTATTTACCAAAGTACAATTCTTACAAATCACCATTCGTTGATGTCTAGTTATGTATGTAAACAAAATAGAAGGGAGCAGGCAAACTGTTACTTATGAATGAGTGGATGTCGTAATTTGAAAAGAGTCGACTTTACCATTATTTTGCCGTTTTTGTGGGTATTCCTGAATAAGTACAAAAAGTAAAGCAATGTAACACACGTATCTCTGCATTTAGGTGGTACACACACAGGCTTTTGTCTCGCCTGTGCCGCCACTAGGACGGACCAGAGAGAGAGAGAGAGAGAGAGTGAGCTGCCATTTCCGAAGAGCCACACTGCTTTCTGTTCTAAACATCATAATAATATTATTATAGAATCTAGGTTTTTCTCCGGCTAATACTGGCATAACTAACTACCACAACTTCTGCTTCAAATAACTTGTATATGCCTGCTACTGACGTTGCTTTTGAAGCAGAAGAAAGCGGGAGACAAGGCAAAACTGTATAAAAAGAGCGAAGAGAACGTTGTTTCAGCTTTCAGCTATGCGGCAACCCAGTAGTAATCATGTACACCAAAAATGGTAGTGACTTGAGAGTTGGTAGCAGTAGCGATGGTGGTGGTAGTGGTGGTTGTTGGCCGATTGTCGTCTCAAGCAAAACTCTGAGGCAAAAGGCGTTATATTACATGTTGAAAACAGCAAACTGGAGAAGAAGAGGAAGAAGAAGAAGCAAAAACATCACTTGGAATAACTTAATTAAGAAACTTAATTTAGCTGTTACGAGGACAAGGAATTTTCTAAGATTAAGAAATGAAGGAAATGAGGCAGTTATTTCGTAGAAAAGTCTCCGGTCGTCTTCTTGTGTTTACCAGTGTAAAAAAGATGTAGTAGTTTTAGAGAAAAACTGGTCGACTATATGCCTATATAGATGTGTGTGTGTGCATACAGAAAAGACCACGTTGAAAAAAGAAAACATTCCTGTCTTCTTATAAGTAATAGGGACATGCTATCACGGTACAGTTGTTTCTTGTAGTATATCAAATACAGTTTCCTTTTAAATTGTACTAAGTACCAACCATCTGGACCATTGTATTGCTACATTTATATGCCTGCCTACACGTAACATATCGTAGCCGTGCACAAAGCATTATGTTCACCTCTCCCAACAAAAGTAATAGTGTTCACCATTACATTAACGTTTGTAAAACCTCAAATCTCACATTTTAAATGCCTCGGGTTGTAAACGAGAAAAACACGAAAGCTAATTCATAACTGTGCTTGAAATGGCATTCTAAAACACAACTTCTCCGCTACTTTTTCTCTTTTTCCAAAACGTTTATAAATGAGGGCGTGAATGATGAATAAACTTGTAATCATAATCCTACACTTACAGAAAAAGCTAATGAACATTTTTTACTTTCTTTTCAATTTGAACTGAAGAGAACAATGCATACTGTTGTGAGACCAATGTACTGTTTAATGCATAAAATGAATTCTTTTTATTGTGTAAAGTGCTTTTATAATAATGCGGTTGAAAAAAGTGATTGCCAGGAAAAATCACTGTTTCCCAATGATAATGAAATTTTAAACAATTAATCCGGATAAAAGCATTTATACTTTCTTGCTTCCAATAATACACAATAGTTATCTTCATCTGTCGTTGCCCCTAAGCAGTAGAGCCAGTATAGCTAGTAGAGCTAGGTAATCTATTCACTTACTCTCGCCAACAGCATGTTATACATAACACTATTGATGTAAATTAGAAAATATTTCTCTCATACTTCTAGCCGTTCTTGGAAGAAACCAAGCAGATAATTCATTCCAATATCCCAGTAAAAACGTGCTTGCACTATTTAGAGACAGTATTCATTGATAGTAATACTACAAATCTTCGGCCAGATTTTTATTTACGGCTCATTGAAACATGACGAGCTTTTGCGGAGCACCAAACCGATATTATATTTTCACCATGAATAGATCTGCTGTCCTCCGCGCTATGCACTGCTTACTGAGCCGGAGAAAAAAAGGAAGATAATTTTGTACATGTGAGGTGGGGTCCCTATACTGTTGTTGTTTGAACAGCATTTCTCTTGGATACGTCTTTGAAAATAATGATGAGTTTGACGGGATGGGTTGAGATGATGATGATGGCGACAAGAATGAAGAGAAACGGAGAAAACCAAGAAAATGGTAAGGACATCGAATGACACTTAGTTTCCAAGAATGACCACTTTTCATGCAATTAGGTTCGATACAATCAGCAGATAACGAAGAACCGTTAAGAGTTGTTTCGTTTAATAGATCCGCCTTTTATACGTCGAGTTGGTTATATCTGTGTGTGTATATGCACTTATATATAACTTCCCGCATTTTGTATCAAGCAGCACTTGAAGAGAGTAACGTGAAGCTAAAGACGTGTATATATACTCGATTGTTACTGCCTGTCGTCTTTTCATCTGTTCGGTCCACCCACAGAGGAGAAGAGAAAGGGAGCGTTGTTGTTGGTGGTGAAACTGAACATGTGCTTCTTTCACGCAAGCAGAGCAGAGATCCTCCAATTAATTTCCAATCTATTGCATTCCTAAATTACAACACTACCGCATTCACTCTTGTTGAGAACGAAACACTGACTCATTCATCCACTCAAGTATACATTCTTACAGTCATTCATTTATTTATTTCCTCATTTCGTTTTTGTAAATTAATGTGTTCGTCTTTCACGTAATATTATGTACATGGACTCGACACGCATACCATTCTCTTGAATGCCTATTACATCCGTTACATCTTTTGACACCACACACACGTATACCTTCCCTTACTACTACTCCTCTTGTAAAGTATACCATGTCTGAAAAGTGAAGAGTGAGCACATATTATACCTGTGTTTTTGTTCTCAAAAGTGTGCAGATGCCTGCCTGCTTGCATGTAGTAGGAGTCGATGAAAACACAAACTCGTGTAAAGATGAGCCACAACCACTTATTACACGGTTCAAAAGATAAATGCATATCATGCAAGTTTCTTCTTGAATTGCATTGTGTTCTAGAAGTAATTTGATTTTGTCAAGGTTTGTATAATGAAGGAGAGATATATCCACAGTTTTTGAAGTGTTTACATTGATTGAGAAAACACCCATTTTCAAGAAAATTCATCAAGGCAGAGCCAGTAAATTGCTTTCATGTTAATTAGTAATTAAAATTGTGGACAGCAGCGGGGGAACAATAGAGTAATATCTGAATGTTAATTTAAGCCGGTTCTGTAATTTTGGGGGTGACACGAGGACGATGACTACTATTACTACTTCCAGAAACGTTTATTGGATAAGCCTAGCTACAAAACAGCACAACACACAGCTCCATCACCCTCATCATCACTCGCTGTGTGTGTTGTAGTGGTAGTAGGAGACAGAGAGAGAGAACAGCCGCCGCATCACTGGGACCAAGAGATTTCCTATATTCCTATCTATCTGTTTACACCAGAATCTCTCATGGCACCTATGGGAAACATGTATGCATGTCTTTATGTGGAAAGTGAAAGACAAACTTCCAGAGAAGAGGTACACATGATAAGCATGGGTGTACCTAGAATGTACATTTGCACGAAAAGGAGTCGTCGAGTGGTGGAAAAAGAAGACTCGCTTTGTCTGTTGTAAACACATAAGGGCTTTCTTGTTCTGGGAATACTGGTACATTGTGTGCTGCTGCTTCTGCTGGTAGTGGCGATGATGGTGACGTTAGTGTTGTTGCTAGAAGAAGACCCCTCTCGTATATTAGACACTCTTATTGCTATACAATATTACTATTACCGGGAGGACAGAGGAACTTTTGCTTCCACGTACGACATACTCCATAGTCCATACATTGTACAATGGTGATATAGATGTGTGTGTGCAAGCTTTATAGATATAATAACATTCATTCATGATGGTCGTTCTTCTTAAATTAAATTCTCGCATGGTTTCCTTTCCTAAACCTCACACATTGCCAACAGAGGAAGAACCTCTCCTTTCTTTTCACACACACACACACACACACACGCGTAGATATATGTGCTGAGAGAGAAACACACATTATACTTTTACAAGTTTTGTGAAAATACACGTGTGCTAAAAGAGCGATTTATGTAGATATAAGTGGAATGCATATTTGTAGCAAACTGAAAATTGGTTCTTGAAAGATGCTCTCCTCCTATCCTCTTACTATCACTCATGTGGATATTATAACTTTGCAAGGGATCGTCCTCGTCTCTCTGCGCGTCAGAGATTTTCACCGTCGTCGTACATAGAACAGCAGCACGGCGCGGCGCGCTGTCGATGTACACATAAAAGTTTGTGAATTTGTTGCTCGCATTCAGGGTGTGATATTATTGCTGCTGGTTTGATACTATTAAATTACTCCATTTCATTCATTCATTCATGTAACAGGATGAAAAGGTGTTCCAGGAATTGTGCTGAAGAGCAGGGAGATGAAAGGTCATATTATTATGTAGCGTCAATAACGAATGGGTATACACCACCACCTCGTTTGTAAAGGACGACAACGACGACGATCTTCTCCTGTGCATATGAGTGAACGTGCTTCCAACAGATTGTTTAATATGATTCTTCTGATAGATTGAATAATACCCACTCAAAGCCATGTCATAATTTCCAGCCATTTAAGTCTTGTCAACTGTGGAAAATGATTCTTTTATTCAGCTTTTATTGAGTGCTCCATCACCACCGTCATCATCATCGTTGTAGCAATAAGCGACGACAAGCACAAGGGCGAAAAGGAGGAAAATGGAATAAAAAAGTGATGGAGTGAGAAGAAGTGAGAGAGAAGAGAAAAAAGGTTATTGAAAAAATGGAGGTGAACGAAGCATAAAAAGATGATTGAGGAAACAAGGAATTTGGACCAGCAGAGCATCGAGCACCGCCACAAGTCGACGATAGATAGAGAGAATTGATATTGAACGTTTGCTCTTCTCGTATTATCCTTATCACTCAACCTAATAATATTCTTGTTGGCCCTCATCATCAAATCGTCATCAACACATCACCGGCCTCTTTTTACTTGGCCCCATATAACACCGAACGGGGATGGCACATTGGTGATGGTAGCAGTCATCCTCGTATATTTTGCTATTGATGAGGATGATGATGACGCTCCCAGGAATGTGATCTTCATGGTGTTCTATATAAATTCAATCCAATTTCCTTTGCAAAATCCCTTCCCTGTCTCCGTATGTGTGTGCCTGTCTCTTTCTCTTTCCCTCGCCTTTCTTTTCTTCTGTGTGTGAGCTTTGAACTTGTATGTGTGTGTGTGTGTGTATGTGTGGGAAAGATAATATGTGTTTGGAAGCTTGCATCCAACAAAAAAGTTATGGATTGTTGTGTACATGTTTAAGCGCACAACTCTGGTGGTATATGCTAAAGGACTCGACGATGGGAATATTATGACCCTACAGACACATATTTTTAGGTGCATGTCATCACTTATGAATATATGTGATTGGATAGTGACAGCATCTTCATGATTATTCCCACTTTTCACTATAAAGTAGGTAGTCAATATTATTAAGAGATGAACACTGTACTGCTCTGTACGTTATAGTTTTTCCACTTTAGTTTCCTGTCTTCGTGCCTTGTCATGTCATCATCTTTCTGATCACCGTCGTCATCATAACTATCTAGTCCCACCACTAGCTTTAAATAAAATCTCTCTTGAAGCTACACAACGCACAGCCAGCCCCGTAGTGTGTGTAATTTAGGACGGGGAACAACCCAAGTATCTATCATCCTTGAGTTCTTTCCTCTGCCTGCTCAGTTCGGTGCGTACCTTCCAGATTAATAATGTCTGTCACAGATAACGATGCCAATGATGATCACCACACTAACACCACCAACGTGAGTTTACGAGACAGCTGCTTGATTCTCCATTTTTAGTCAAGCTTAAAGATTAATCCATTAACTTAATCTGATAATGGGAACGACGATCTTTGCGGTGATCATTCTAACAACCCAAGTTTCCCAAATCTTGTTAAAATTATGAGAGCTACATGACACGCACCACTTCTTCCGCCAGCGTGAACGCATAACCAATCACTCCTCCAGTATTACACCACCCATTCGTTGAGTATCTAATCAACATACATACAGGACGAACAGTGATTGCTATCAGATTAGTGCCAAAGTGAAGAGACCGCAGCAAAAGAGGACATAACAGGCAGTTAGACGATGGGTAATAATTTTTTATGATGTAAAAAGGAACAGAAAATTTGGCTGACTGGGCGAATATGATGTGACGGGTTCTTACTACTACTATTACCACTTTGGAAGCAATATACACATATATGGCTTCTCTTTATAAAGATACATATATAAATATACTGCATTTATAGGAAAGGGAAGACACTCCATTCAACTATAAAAGGTGTCGGAAAATGCTCGCATAATATGTTTCGATGGTATGTGTAAAGGACAAGGAATGAGGTGCAAGAGGAACTGAAAACAATCAATTGTTGCATAAAGAGGGAAGATTAAAGGGAGCAGTGAGTGCGCTCTACCTATTTTATAGGTATATTGGCTAAAGCTCAGTCAGAAGACAGGCATCACTATTGAGCTCTTTTAATCTAAAAAGGAGGGAAACCCATCCGGTGGTTTTCATAAGGGCTTTAAAACAAGTGGGAACTACTGCACGACTGCTGGGGCATATAAATTAAATTCTCTTCTTAATTTATCTTTTCACCAAAATAATAATGGATGACGGCTCAAAATTGGATTTAGGATTTTCTCACGAACTACTCTCTTATTCCTTGCATTCTCCTCCAAAAACGTCTATCCACATTTCAGTGATTTTTCCAACCCCCAAGCTTTTGTCATTATTACTGCCATCACTCGCCGACACCAAGTATCTAACACTATTATGCTACTTGACAGAACACTAAAACATTTTCACAGCTGAGCCAGCTGGCTTAACAATATAGCTACGTCACCATTCCGGAAGCAGACATACACGTACAAATTAGAAAGTACTACTGCAAATTGGTGATGCGTAATCAAAATTAGTGATGGTAAGCTATACACAACATGCATAGGTACATATACACCTTTTGCATAAACAATTTGATTCTCTTTCTGAAATCAACACTCATTAGTTGCTTGATGCTGTGGGGCCATTTTGTGAAATTGTTTCCTAAATTATTTTTAAATAGAACAATATTCTTACAAGAAGTCCTTTCTGAAGTGACTCTTCTTCTGCATAAAAGCATGCCATGATGAGTCATATGACTACAGAAAATGAGCTGATGAAAAGACTTTAGTGAAACACACTTTGAGTGAAGGAGCTGCTTGTTTTTTTTATTTGGAGTGAAATTTGACACTTTAATCAAAACAGGGAGTTTAATCCAAAGATCCGTGGGAGTTTACAGTCATCACCGGGGTGCAAGATTAAATTACTACCTCTATTTGGTTTTTCATGCACATGATGGCTCAACCCATTATTGAACTCTCCAAGAGACGCAATCATGTCCTGCCTTACTTTTCATAATATCATCATGAAGTGCACGGTAATCACCACCACCACCACCGAGCCAAAGTAGATTGCTGCGTGGAGTAGAGGAGAATCAGTAGTAGCTACATTCCTAGTAAAAGCCTATATAGGCATCATGCAATCATGCATATTATCGTTCATACTTTTGAGCGTGCTACATTGACTGCGTGCTATATTCTTTGTCCCTGCATGCATTCGTTAAGTACATGGGATACGCGTACGATAAATGAATGCGTAACATTAGTGAAATTAATATTAAATATCGGGCACCTGTACATATATTTATTCTTTTAGCCATCTGATGAACAACATGTAATCTGAAACACGAAAACTGGAACTTTTTTTGTTCCCAAGAAAAAATGCCGAAGGGTAAGATTGGATGCCTGTGTACCTTGTGTATCCTCAAGCATGATCATAATATCCTCCTTGTATGGTTCACGTGAGTGTTACGCACAAAATACCGCACTACACGTTTGGAGATGGTGGCCTGTGTAAAATTAACATCGTGAGTGGTAGGGGTCGGGGAAAGCACGAATGGGAGGGCTACTTGGGTGTATTTAAGGTGGTTGATTGCGTGAGCTTGAATAGCGGAAGCACATTAACTTGTTCTTTCTGATTAAGGATTTGAACAAGTACATGTACAAGACCCTCTCTCTCTCTCCAACAAACACTTCAGCTGATGCTGAACACACATACTCACAAACAATCCTACGTTGTGGACGACGAGCACAAACATGAGTTGCAATAATAATGCTGCCTGTCATAAGTGTAAGGGCATATAATATAATATGTAGCTATTATTATTATTATTATTATTGTACATTATAAAATGGAAGCATTAAGTTGGCCATATACAATAGCGGGACAACATATCAGTGATTCATGTCGTGTTGAGTGCACTGACGTGAATACAAATGCAACAAAACATTATCAAAGTAAATGTAAATGGTGCAAGGAAAGCAATATTCACATTACAATAACTTGATATTACATGCACCGTAGGAAGGCGATCACAATCATCCTCGTTCCTGTGCTTCCACCACGAAGACTTCCACACGATTGCTACCACTACTACCGATGTCGTCCAGCAGCTTATTACAGTTTACAGTGAAGCATTTTACCTGACATGATTACCATTGTAAAACACAAGCTGATTGTACCCTTAACCATTCTCTTTTCCTGACCACATTGTTCAAAACTCAACCAGGCAATTCATCTTCGGTCTGGAAATACCCAACCGTTTTAGTTGATTAATCAATATATATGTACTTAGTTACAAATGAAACGAAGGCCACCTCCGTGTTCCAGTTCATTATGCTTATTACTTGTATGCATTTATGGTACCTTTTAAATTTTATACAACCACAACTACAACTGACATTGCCTATTGCACTTGTTCATTTTATAGCAGGTACAATAATCCCTACATATTATGCTGATTAATTTTTTAAATTTGATTGACTCGCTATTGCGCTTGCCATTGCTCGTTCTTTTTCACGACCATGTTGTAGCAATAATAATAACAAAATAGCATATACCTATGTAGATATACATAAATATGTGTGTCGTAATATGTGCTACTTCATAAAGTAGCACATAGAAATCTTATATAACTGGCCACAAGCTCAACCAGAAAAAGAAAGTATAATTTTGTGTGAAGTTGAATTTTCTTGCTTTTGTGGAGAAGAGGGTTTTACATTGTAAGTAGTAAAGTACGCATTTATACCAGCGTTGTTTTATTTGTCTTGGCTTTATTAGTTTTGCGTGGAACAAGAGAACAAGTAATGGCACTCTAAAATATTTTCCCCCGATTTTTCCCGATGTTTTTCTACCAACAGGCTGCATGCTTACAATATTTTGTGTATTGTAGGAAATTTTTGGGAAACATTTTCTTGGAAATTGATCTGCAGTTTGAATGGAATAAACCGCGACTTCAATTTTATTTGTATGAAATAAAAAATGTGTAAAAAATTTGTAAAAATCGAAAGTAAATTGCAATAACATCATTTATAGGTTTATCATCCATCATCGTTCACATGACTCACGCCACGCCATGTAGTAAATTGCCCTTGATGAAGGCATCTGCTGCTTAGAATGAAATGACAATGTGCAGAAAATATTTTTGCATATGCAAAAATCGTGTGTACCTGCAAAGCAAAGTATAATTTCAGGTCAAGTGATCAGTATGTCATTTTAAACAAAAGGTCTCGGCTATTATTTATCGTTGGTAAAATCTTTGACTGTTGCACTTTTCCTCTTTCATTTTACGAACGCCAGTACAGCAATGCTATCTACTATTATTCCTGAACATGCAAGAAGTAATTATGAAAGTAAATTTTTCCGTTTTAAATTTTTTTCTTCAAAAAATGTAAAAATACCAGTGTTGTAACGGATACTTTGTTTATTACTTTAATCAGTCCCATAAAATCAGCAAGGTTAGGTTGTTTTGAGACTGAGTTTATGCCACGGGCATAAAAATCAAAAGGTTATTTTGATATAGAATCTGGAGTACACAGGAGCAACAGCAGGAATGAAAATGGTTGAGAAAAGAACAGAGCGGCAAAGAAAGAAAATCGTACACAGGATCCATAAGCTCATTACTTAATGTACACCAACCACCAAGTAAAAATAGTAGAGTACCTAAGTGTGTAGGTACGGCAATGCAATATTACTTACACTGCCATTACTCCTACTATAAACTTAATGGATTTTATAGATTAACTACATGCAACGCTTCTCTTTTCCCTTGCATCATACCAGTTTATAACGCAGCAGAAAGGAACACTAATAACAACACAATATTGTGTGAATTGAGAGAGCGAGACCTTTTTAAAAGAGACCATTTTCGTGTTTTAAGTGAATTAGAGCCATTAAACATATTAAAAAAGCGCATTTGGTCTCTCCCAATTTTCTATTATCTCGCTATAACCAAAGTTCCGCTGGTGATACTGATGACGACGATAATACAAACACGAAAACACAAGTTTATATCTATTACTTCTACTGCCTACTTGCCTACTACCATCATCACTGCACCGTCGTCGTCACCACCACCACCACTGCTGCTCTGTGTTCGCCAGCATGACTATCACTATCAGAACATAAGGAAGTTAGTTTTTTCTAAAGGCAGAGCAAAAGCAAAGCCACATTTTCAATTTTGGACGGATTCATTATCGGCCTGTATCGATTTCCTTTGGTAGTGGTAATGGTAGCAGTGGTGATAGCAATAAGTTGTGTTTGTGTCTGTGTGTGTGTGTGTGTGTGTGCAATTCAATGCGTATATACCTAACTATACACACACACCGTCTTCTGTAATCAAAAAAATGCATTTTGTACCTTTGCTTCATACCTACTTCCCTGATAGTTTCCTACACCCACATACATGCACACACATACACACACAGACACACATTTTCTCTTTGTGTAACCGTTTCCGATTTTGTACTTGCTTTTAGATTTAACCATTTCACTCTCAAGGAAAAAAAAACTAAGTAAACTTCTCCCTTTTCCGTTGTATCAGCAGAAGAAATGGTTACTCAAATACATTGAAAGAAAGAAGAATGATGATCCATTATAAAGTATTATGTAATGGGAAATGTTTCTCACATTGCTCCTATACGCGCTAGTAGGTATACAGTCGCTGTGTGCAGAGTTGCCACAGAACACAACGTATCTATCTGTCTGTCTGTAAGTGCCTATGTGTGTTTGGAAGTACATTAGTGTTGTGTGATGTGAGTGAGAGCAGGTGTTTTGATTCAATTCAATAATGTCCTTATTTTATATGGATATGCTGTTAAAACTGCTGCTCCGCCTCTCTCGTACTTGATTTTGATGAGGTGGAGGACTGTGACGATCGTGATCCTACACCACCACCACCGCACCGCCGCCGCACTATAATATGGCGCTTAGGGTCGACATATATTGCATTATGAGTAGGTGCCCACTACAGTGTATGAATCAAAATAAAATAAATTGGGAATCACATAATGCTTTTAGCTATGATTACCTGAGAAAGTGGCATAAATCAGCTGGAGTTGAACAAAAAGTGTTTCAGGCAGCAAAGAAAACTGATATTGCTGATGTATTCACACAACGTTGATATATTCTCTCCTAATGAGATACCCTCCATTTCAAAATGGAAGATTATTTATTATTATTATTATTATCAGGGATTTACATAACATCGGCGGGAGCATATATAATGTTTTATAAGCTGATTGATGGATTGATTCTGTCTTTGGGGGAGAAGGAGAAAGGGAAAATAACAATAACACCTATGTACTTATACTTTCAAACTTTTACAGCAATATCTTATTACCTAACCACCATTATTCGTACACGATGATGAAAACAAGTAAGTGGTCGGTTTATTCTGATAGATTGATTTGAGAAAAGGTGGAGTCCGTTTCGTGGACAATTTAGAGAGAATAAGTATTTAACCTGTTAGAGAGAGAAGCCCTACCCTGCTTCAGTGCTAATGGAATAAATACAAAAAAAGAAAACTTAAACGCCTGGCTGGTTTAGAGGTGGATGGTCCCATGTGGAGAACGCTAGTCATATGTACTTTTGGTCTATAGCTGGGTTAGTACTTGGCAGCCAAAAAGTAATGATAACAGCGTAAAGAATTGTAATAAAAGCGTCATATATCCATTGTTTACCAATAATGTGGTAAACGAATAGTACGGATGCGATGTATTATGTATATGTGCTATACTTACGATTAGAGGAAAGAGAAAGAAAGCAAATGAAAGTGTCCGTCCATCCATCTACACAGTAAATGAGAAAAGGGTCTCTCTCTCTCTTTCGCTCGCTCGCTCTCCCTCACTCCTCACCCTCTCCGTTCAAGTCGACTCATTCACTCACTCAGCCTAGCAAGCAATATGATCATTGTACAAAGTGTTTGTAGCTTCGGAGGAACAACACGCTGTAATACTGGTTAAGCAAAGTCCCGAGTCTCGACAATGATATTATTATATTATGT
Organism: Callyntrura sp. NNG-2020; assembly: GCA_027744055.1. Taxonomy (NCBI): domain Eukaryota; kingdom Metazoa; phylum Arthropoda; class Collembola; order Entomobryomorpha; family Paronellidae; genus Callyntrura; species Callyntrura sp. NNG-2020. The sequence goes on along the minus strand of JAHZNE010000807.1, from coordinate 32,702 downwards.
AGAAGTAGTAAAGTAAAAAGGGATGTTAGAGCCAGCATTGCACGACGACGACGAGTGAGTAGGTGAAGGCAAGGCAATAATAGTAGAAAAAGTAATAAGAGCTGCCCATATGGGTTCCCATGCTATCAAAGAACACTTAGCAAGCTATAAGCAAGCACTAACACCACCACCACCACATATTACTTTGGACGCACACAATGTGTGTGTGTGTGTGTGTATGTGTTTTGTGCGAGTGAATGTATTCGGAGGACGAGGAGCCTTATTATTACTATATGGCGTCAACAATAACAGAGGAGCAGCTCAACACAATTTTCGTGTGTGCATGTGTGTGTGTGTGTGTTTGTGTATCTCGTCGTCGGAAAGAAAGTGGATTGGATGGGTGCTCCCCAAGCTTGACAAAGTTATTGCATCTGATTTAATTAGTTTTCTGTGTTCTTTTGGTCTAGCTGTCAGCTTTGTGGCAACAGTCTATTTTTTAAACACTTTTATTTGAGAATGAAATATTGGAGGGATTTTGCTTAGCACTGCTGCGCGATACTGCCATGTTTCTCGACCATTCCGTGAGCTTTCGTCTCGTCCAATTTCCCTATTATATTACCTTCCAGAGAATAACGCGGCTTCTTGTACAACAAACGAATTTAATACACACACACACACATATGTTGCTTCCAGTGTAAGTAATATCCAAACAAAAATTTATTAATAATGACACATATTATATACGCGGACCCAATTCCGAATGGAATATTGGACATCTTTTAATTTTGTTTCATATTTAGTAAATGCAATGGGGTAACTTATGTCACTAGTCACGGCGTGCATCCAATGTACACAAAACAAGCGAACTACATGATGAACGATGGAACAGTTTTGATGCACCTTGTTTTTTACAGAAAAGCTTTGCTATGTTCACATTCATTTATAACGATACCATTAGCATCAAGAATGCATACGGGGTATACCTTGAATATGAAAAGTGCTTTCTCGGAATGCATTCGTGGCATCAGCGGCAGCAGCAGCAACAGCAACCAGCTAGTAATTCCATTTGCAATTAAATCTTTAGTCAAAAGAAGGATAAAACTAACTACCATACTTCTGTCGCCGTTGTACACAAAGAAATAAAATTGTGGTGCGAGAGTCCCGTCCTGATAACGAACGGTATAAGAGTGGCGTGCTTTGCTCATATCTGGTAGAATTTTTATTCGTTTAATTAAAATGACTCCATTCCAATTATATGAGTGCTATATGTACACAAATACATTTTTGTGTTTCACACATATTTCTAATTAAATGCAATATAACTTTTTGCCTCGGATGAAAGTGCACGGAGACACTATTGTAGCAGTAACAGGTACAATGATTCCACTTTACCAAGGGAAGACTTCAGAAATATAGACCGACGGAGCAGTGCTATGGCCTACGTTTACGTGTATGTGCATATGTCTTTAAGTTGCATGAAAATCAATTGTTGGATATATGTTAACTTTGTTGTATTGTAACCAGTATTTCTAGCAAAAACATGTTTCATACTGTGAACGTTTGAAAACTTCTTTTGGTTCTACCTTCAGACAAGGTATTACAGCCGAACGTAATGTTAAGCCAAGCTGATGGTGTACATTGTACACACACACTATACGGCAGCAGTTAGTAATCACACGGACAGTCATAGCGCAGGGAACTCGTGCGAAATACATACAATTTTTACATCACTCATCAAAACCAAAAACAAATTCCTGGAGCCGTCGCAAGATTAATTTCTTTCTCAGCCCAGTGAGAAATGAATGAGTGGGCAAGCACGCAAAACGAGAAATTGGGGGTTTGTGCTGGTGCTGCTCTGCTGAAATTTAATGTCTATAAAATGTATGATGATGTGTTGTTCTTATACCATACTGCACTATCAGTCTGATAGAGTGATAGACTAGTTTACTAGTTACATTTTACCAGGATATGTCTATACCTTGTGCTGATGTGTGACTGACTCATGCTATAAGGATTTTTTCATCATACATAGCGTCGCGTCGTTGTATGTGAGATATCGTGCATAAAATGTGCACATACATAATGCACTTCTGCTAAAAGTAAGTTAAATTTTACACTGGCCGATGATAGCGTTCAAGTGCTACTGGCTGCATTAGCAGCTGAACTAATATTAAGCATAATAATAATAAAACTGGTAAGAAATAGGCCCAAAGGACTGGCTTCAAGAGAAGAAGGTTAGATACAAATATACTAAAACTTACCAAAGGCATCGTTTGTTGAAGCAACAAACAATAAAGCAATAACAATAAAATTTAAGCTATTTAATTGTTTTTTCAAAGGTAGTTTCAAATTTAGTATATAATTTCAGCATGGGTTGGACCCCATTTTAAATTACTCTTGAGATGGTTGAATGTCGAGCTCTAAACAGCCACTGACATGAGGTAGAGGGAATATTTTAAATGGTGAAGCGTTCATATTGTACTAACGGTGTACGGGAGGCGGCCGTGACTGACAAAATCAAGTGGACTGGCTACAGATGCCAGTCCTAATAACGATGTCTGTCTTTTCTTTCTCCACATACCGTGACAATTTCTTCATTCTTTGTCCACGAACTAATGCTAATGTAAAAAGAATATATTATTACGATCTGCCTACACAAGCGTCAACAGTGCATTGAAGTTGGTATACCTGCGTATATGGCACGACATTCATTGTTTCAATTTAATACAATGATGGCTAATAGAGAATAAAGTGGTTGTATGTGTGTACGTGTGTGTTATGTCATTAAGTATTATGAGCCAGAGCACAATGAGTGGTGTGTAAGCAAAAGGAACCTGTAGACAAGTAAGTTTTACGTGTATACAAAAGTGAATCCGATTCCGTGGGGTAGTCGTGAAGCAAGGAAAAAGAAGCATAATAATAGGAAGGCATACCAATACTATTATATCTTGTTGTATAGAAGGTTATCTTCCGTCTATATACGACAGGACAGGCACTCCATTACAGGGAATATGTACCTCCACTCGTATACGTAGGGACGAGGCAGAAATGTCGTTATATATAGCAAGTGTATAAACTATAAACTCTACTAATATTGCCTCTTCCAGTATTGATGGTACAACTACTACTAAATTCCCAATTTAATTTCCTCACGGATCCAATTAATTTGAAGGTAATCGAATGTCAGAGTAGAGTTACACATAGCTCCTTTTCCTTTCTCTCTCTCCTCTCTCTCTCTCTCTCTCTCTCTCTCTCTTTCATTCGCTCTTTCTCGTTCCCCCTTTTAATGAAAGCAGTCAGCAGCTGCAATGTGCGGATATGTGTATGAACATTTTGCTCAAGTTCAGTTTCTCTCTCGTGCTCGCAGTCAGTTGATGATGGCAGTAGTGATGGTGGTGATGCACGAAAATGTTTTGGTAGCCAGAGAGAAGCAGGGCGGCTAAGACTCAACCAATTCTTCTGCGGTATACGTAGCGTGTGTGTGCTTGTTCATATATGAATACTTTTGTCCAAAAAATCTGCGAACAGGAGCTTTATTGTTCTTCTTCCTTGCCTGCTTTTATTCTGACTGACTCGAGCTGGCTTCCGCACAGTACATTTATATGACTTTTTCTCTCTTTCCTCCGACAAGCAATACACTCTTGCTGCAGAACAGACTTTATCATGAAAGGAGGTTGGTGAGGTGAAGACATCGTTGCGTTGACTAATAGTAATTTTGCTGTGTGTGTGTTTGTGTGTGCTTACCTCTTCTCACTCCATTCAATACAACAACGCAAGAACGCAACGCTATCAGAGAATGCATTATTGCAAACGTATACAACATCAAAGCATCTTCACCACGTGTATGTCATTCAATATTTATTTCCTAAAATGAGCTATTCAACCTTTTATTTTTCACCCGTCTTCGATGGATTGGTTTGTGATTTCTTATGAGGCACGACGACGATGATGATAATACCACAGAAGGAGGTGCTTATAAATATAAACATATCAACCCTGTTTACTGGCGTGCTCCCTGCCATACATTGCTGTACACAGCACTGGACGTATTTACCAACAAAATCCATTAATGAAATGTCAATTGCTTGATAACCATTTTTCTTGATGATAAAGAACTGAGGTTGCAATCATAATTTACGTCACTTCTCCGCTATCGTGTTCTCCCCATAAAAACCTTTTCGATTCGATAAACAAAAGCAATAAAAAATCAGTTATTCATGTGCCGGGGCGACTACCAATTTCCTCTCAATTATTGCAAACTGTACGGATAGCATTCATCCATAATGATATTTTTCGAGTCCTCGCACAAGTGTGCATGCATAGTACACACGTCACCACAGGATGATATGAAGGGAAAAAGGTTTCTGAATCACAATGTGGCAGAACAGTTGTTTCAAGGGTGCAATTTATCAATATTATAAGTTATAACTTATAAAAGCACAAACACACCACCACCATCAAGACCATTACTATTCTACAATATTATCTGAATGAATGTAGACGTAGAGTCAGGAGGGCCAGAAAGCTGACATACTCCGTTGTGTACTCTTCTCCTGCCCTTTTTGAAATCATTCATTTTCTCATGCGATACTGCATGCGATAATATATTAGTCAGGCCGAGTTAGTCATATATATGTTGCTGTTCCAAGCTATATTTAGCCAAACTCTGTTATTACATACACATGGTAGGTTCCAGTACACGTTTCCTCCACACAGCTCTACGTTGAGCCTCAGAAACGAGTTTTACAAAAACAGATTCCGAGGGGATAAGTGCCTGCAATATGTCATTTACCTATTTATATGAATATAAAACCTGACTTTCTTCCACTTTATTATTATTTTAAGTCACTTCCTTCCGTCACCTAATTTATTATTTTATGTCGTAGTTCAAGCCTCTGCCTGCTACTTTTGTAATATATAACCCCTTTTATTAGGTAGATGTGCGCAATCTGGCCACAGGATCTCGGATATGAAAATACCTACATAATATATAACTGTAACACGAATGTATACGCGACACTCGCATATATCTACTATTGGACTAATTTACGATTACCTTACACTCTCCAAGTTAAGCTGTGTTTACAACCCTGCAAAAAGAAAATAGGTAAAAGTTTCACTATAGATTTGCATGATAGTTATTTATTCATTATGCTGCAGGTGACTGTTTGTTGGCAATAATGACCAATTTTTTATCCGCACATGGCAGTAGTAGTGATATCGTGGTGGTTGGGGTGAGGCAAACGGGGTAAAACATGTATATTATTTTATATGTGTTTTCTACTTGCACACACTTTACATGTGTGTGAACCAATCAGTTGGTCGCTTTGCAGCTTTCCTTTTGCGCGTTGCTTTTCATGCAAAATTTGCTCACAGGAAAATTCGCAAGTGTAATAACTCCAAAAACACTGCTTTATTGAAGTGGGTGTAGGGGAAAGTGCTCAAGCACACGTAATAGGCATGGGCTCTTCGTGGACCGGAATAATAATAACAACACCAGTGTACAGTGTACGGTCACTGAGGGAAGAAAGTTTTCGTTTGCATACAAACAAACAGTGTTGAATCATATGTGGAAATGAATGAGGGAGTACGACGATATCATTATTATTACACGTACACTCTAATGCACTAAAAACTGTATTTACTCATAATCTTTTACTTTTATCGCTTACACTCTGTAATATACATTCATTCTCCTCGCAGATGGAAAAAATACGAAAAGGGGTCGAGGAAAAAAGAAGGTCAGAGTTTAATACATGCCACACGTGAATTGAATTCAAGTAAACTGGAAAAAATAAATTATACAAATGTTCTCTTTATGAAACTGTCCAGTAATAAGCAGCGAGTGTACATACTCGTATTATAATATAATAGTATTAATATGAAGTTTGCAAAGTGCACCTCCAAGACGTCAGCGTCAGTGTTATGATAATGGTAATGAGTCGACAAAGTGTATCGACGAAATGTATTATTACAATTATTGTTATTATTATTATTATTATTTGAGGTGGCATGAGTAATTCTGCATAGGAAGAAACATGTTCAAAAGGGGCATGGGCAAGCGTCCAAATATGCAAGAAAAATGTATCATTACTTTTATTTTTCCATTTTAATCGTGATCTGACAACAACACTTCAACCTATGCCAACAATAGCGCGGAAATATCCGGCATGTGGTTGTCCGAATGTACAACTCTATATTTGACTACAATTTGTATGTATGTATAAATAAATGTGAAAGTAAATAAACATAAATATTCTTGTACTGCAGTTTGCAGTAAACACACTAACTGTACTATGGGGTGAACGAAACAAGAAGTAAGTAGCAAGCAAGGGTTTGAAGAAAATTATTGTGCAGTAACCCACCACGAATTACCCACCACATCCCACACTTCTTAAATACCCCTTTTGCATGTGCACATGGTATTACCTGGATAAAATAGGAGACAGGTGAAAACATCACATTTTTGGACTGGAAAAACAATTTCAGTAGAAGGTCGTGTTCCATGAGATGTGTAAATTGAAGCTGGTCCACTCATGGTCATGCCATGACTGTAACCTCGATTCCAGAAAAAAAATACGAATTACAGTTTCCTCAAAAATTGATCATGTATTCACCACAGTTGCGTTTATATCGTCAATATATCGGAGGGGTCGCCTTCTTCCACGTACCAACCACCTTAGTAGTTTTTCCCGTGGTGTACCGTTCTCTCCGTGTACACAAATAATAAATTGCACTTGAGTTCAGAGTCGCTCTCAATTGTAAATTGCCCTACTAGCAATTAACCTCACATACCTATATATGTGCACCACCCTAATCCTGTGTTGTATGTGCCGTATTTCATTTTTAATGCAAAAGGCAAAGGCTCATTTACTCATTATTTTGTTAAGAGTAGAAGCCTGCCTCTGTTTCGTTTGGAGCTATAAAAGTTCTTTATACCACAATAACAATAATCTTATGCTGATTACAAAGGCTTAAATAATAAATTAGGGAAATGTAGTGAAAGGCTTCATCATGAATTTAGTAATGAAAGTGGGAGGCCCGCATATTGAAATAAAAATTGCGCTTGCTTGCAGCAGCAGCAGCAGCAGCGCTATAAAGGCTTCAAACCAGAATCAGCATTTAGCAGGTATTTATATGTGAAGTTGTGGGCATACACAGGCAGCCACAAGGCAGGCACACACATTTGCTGTTACTGTTTATCGTAAAATGTTTTAGCCAACAGGAAAGATGACGATGGGATATTATAAAGCTGATGCAAACCGTATTATTATTATGAAAGTAACTGGTACTTGGCAAAGGTTGTCTAGCTGTGAGCTGCAGGAAGGACTAGGCAGTAAATAATGAAGTGAGGAACTGGTCGGTCAGCAGCAGCGTGTCAGCCAACACACATCACAAAAAATGAAAAGCAAAAGTCATAATTAAAATTCAACAGCAACGAACGGCAAACAAGCCGAACAACCGAAATACTCTTTCGCTAACCTAATATTTGCAATGTAAGCTGTTGGGTAAGTAGTATGTATTTGAGATATAGACGGCCGACTATGCTGAGCATAAATATTGTGGAAAACTCTCCGTATATAGCCAAGTCTGGCTCTGTATGGTGATAAGGATAATATATATTGTGTAGTGAGTTATTATTATTATGCAGATTGTACTATAAAACGTATCTCCATTTGACCCTGCGGGCTGATTGATTTTTCTTTGATAAAGTAACACATTATGTACGTCCGTCTGTGCGTCTAAAGAATTTCTCATTTCAACAGACACTCACTCTGATTGTGTTGCTCATAAAGATAAGAAGATAATTTAATTTGTAAAAATTATTAATTGAAATCACTCGAATGACAAGAGCGCCAAACGAGAACAATTAAGGAGGCAAAAGGAAGCTTGTGTGTGTGTTGAAGGAAAGAAAAAGAAATGAGCGAGTTAGGATAAGCTGATGATAATGATGGTGGTATCAGAGTGAACATATATGAATGAACTCGTCTCCTTTTGTTGCGCTGACCGCAGCACAGCAAGCATCCCTCCTTGTATTGTGTTTTGTGTTGTGTGGTGGACCATGTAATGTATATTATTTCAATGGTGTTATTGTACATATCATAAAAAGCGCCTAAAAAGTTCATTTTAACATTGCCAAAAGGGATTGCTGTTTTAACGATAGTAAAATAAAATGGAACAAAATGTTTTTTTTTCTGGTCTTCTTGGATGGATATTACTTTGCTACAAACACTTTACTAGATGCACGGTTGCAAGGTAGACTTCGGGGTTCGAAAATAATGTTTTGTTGCAAATAGGCTTTCAAAGGAAACCAATAACAAAACATCTGCTCAACAATCTCTGCTAAAACACGACTTTGTTGGTGATGGTACCTCATGGGGACTTGATCATATAACTCATAATCACTTTAATATTGTATGACAAAAGAGACGGAATTTTAGTGAAGCCAACGAGGAGAGGAGTCAAGATACTATAATAAGCAGTTGTAAATGCAGCGGTGGTGGATACCTGCTGTAGGTACACACACGGATACAACAAGCACAATGATGATGCTCAAGTAGTATGAGCATTAAATGTTCGATCTCGACCAATGACGAAATTGAGGAACATTAGACATAGGTAACGCATGTACAAACGCGCACTAAACGAGTATTCTTCGAGTGCACACAGAAAAGATTGAAAAAGATGAGGAATCAAATCATTAAAAAAAAGTTGCAGTACAACTGCAGACTAACAACGAGCTGGGAGTATGCAAATTCTAATCAAATGATTGATTGGCTGATTGACCGATTAATTTGCATGCAAATAGGTAATTTAAGATAAGTCAGGTTTTTCACATTTCAATTCACTCATTTTGGCTATACTATAAGAGCTACGCATCACCACACAGCTTTCAGGATTTTGGTGCGGTGCTGCTATTCTGGTTGTTTTTTGGATTTAGTAAAACACATGAACTGAACTGGGAATGGATGATGGCAATTTACCACGTTTTATCCACCACCACCATCCTTCTAATAAGTTTTCTGGCTTTTTGGCTGTCAGAAAACTGCTTTGTGTGGATCCTCTCTATATAGGTTCACATATGCTTGCATATCTATAGGCCGGTCACATCCCACTTCAATTTATGATTTTCCTCCTAAAAATGCAGTTTACAGAAAACGCCTTCTATTATTCAATTACATTCTACTTAAACTCGAACGGCTACTTAAAAAATAAAAAAGGAGGGAATCAAATGTGCGGTTATTTGAGGAAAATAAATTGACGAGCGATGAGCTTTTCAGCGTATCATTATCGTTTTGTGCATCCTTATTTAAAGGTTGATTACCCTGATTTTCCCCCAGGTAGGCTCAAGATACATATTACACCTTACACCTGAGTGAGTAAGGAATCGCGTAATCCTATCCCGGTACAATACATTGCCTCCTCGTCTTGAGCAGAATAGAAAGCAATTACAAAAAAATACTTATCTCGTTTCTATCCATTTAATATGTCATTACCTATTTAAAAAGTATTACAACAGACGGTGACGGTATAGTTAAAACTGAGTAAACGCACAAAAATAAATCGCATAAATGATTCTGCTGCTGTTGCTGTTTTTTGAAACTGCGATCATCCTTGATATATTTTGATTTGATGAGCATTGCAACACGACGACATGTAGCATGTGACTCATTAACATTATTATCATTTGCTCATTTATTACCACTTACTTCTTGCGCTGTGTTGTGTTGCAAATATAACTGTGCCTTGTAAGTTTTACCACATTAATTAATTTATGTCTGGTGAGTGCTGATAATACTGCTTTTTTATGGCTGATGTGATATCATTCGGCTTTTTTTGCCTTGTGCCTGTTTGTTTGGCTCTCCCAACTTACGACTTGAATGCAGAAGTCTAAATTTATTACGGCGTTATCAGCAGCAACGTTCGTATTTAAATTCCATGAAATGACGTTTCCTGTCAAGATACTAGCCCATTACAGTTGACGAGGTGGGAATGAATGACATTTTTACTCATTTATTACGAATCTCGTTGAAATTAATAACGAGCACCATTATACCAAGTATCTTTCTTCACTTCCATTAAACATAATCTGGATAGTTGATAAGAAAAAAGTAGGAGTAGAATTTTTTTAGCTGCTTCTGCTTGCTAAACATTCTCTCTTGCCGTGGCAGTAGTAGAAAACAACAACAGCACGTCAAAAACCAAGTGTAGCGATTTTACAGCCTCCATAATAATATGCAAAGTATTAATAATAGCCCTGAAATGTATATTTAATTAACTTTTCTCACCACTGATACCACTAATGGTCAGTTACAAGTAGCTAGTAGATATTATATTTAGATAATTAAAAATAGACTTTCAACGATAAACCTTTAAGCATATATGCATATATAATGTATAAATAACAGAGGTTTTCCCCCAAATCAACATCGGTTTTCCCGATTTAACATAATTAGTACATGACATGTAGACTCATAGTACATCGCCTTTTACATCGAAAATTACGATACAGTTCACACAAGTTACTATTATTATAGTACATTTATAAATTTATCATACACTCATAACTACACTTACTTCACTCCATAAGCACAGTACACCGAATAAATAACTCGTGACCCTTGTCAAATGGCATGCAACCAAAAAATATCACTATCGTCATCCCATCAGTCTCATTATATTATGCTTCAATCCAATTACCAAAAGTTGTGTAGGTTAACCATAATAAACTCTCATTAGGGAAATTCACTACCATGCATAACATTGTTACTTTGAAGAGTGTAATAAACGTAAGTATAGCTTTCTGTAGCATGTAACGAGTTGACTAATGGTGTAGCTGTTATTTCGTATTTTTACTACTACAGTTGACATTTTTGCATACAGGGCACAAATCACCTCGGAACAAAAATGAAACTGTCACCTAAACTTTTACGCTGTTGATGAGGATGATACACCTTACTCATTCATAGACCCGTTGAATAGGCACATGTTTCTTACTTGCCACTATGAGCCCGTCAACAATTGTACAAAAAATCAGTGTGCCATTAGAATCCTATTCAACAACATTTTGTATTAGAATTAGTTTTGCAAAAAAAGAAAAGAAAACTTGTTCTTCCCTGCAAACTGATGAATAAGACTATGGGACAGTGTTTTGATTGCTAGCGAGCATGATCACCAGAAATGCATAGAATATTTACATCAGTCACTTTTTATTATTATCACAACATATCATGTCCCCACATGCATTAGTGTTGAGCTCATTACGCCAGGGTAAAGAAGAATGTGAGCGAGAGAGAGAGAGAGAGGGAGAGAGAGAAAAAAAAGAAAAAGAAGGCATGGGCCAGAATGAGACTTACAATGTGTTTGAATCATCTTTGTGGCACTTTGGTGTATGTTTCTACAGAATACATACAGAGAATGTCTCTTTGTTACTCTAATTTGCAAAGTCTCAGTAAAATCAGACCTTGACTTGGTGGCTCCTTTATGGGTTTGTCATAAGTGATAAGACAAATTAAGAAGACAGCCATCAAACAAGGTTTTCCGCTTCTTTTTCTCGTTTTGTGTATTTTTTACGATGTTGCCGATTAATGAGCAGAAATTGGCATGATGATAATGGAGGGAATAAGTTGTACACCAACAGTGTGCTTATAGTCAAGGTTTTATTACAGTCTATAATACGTCGTTGTTGCCTCTTTCAACACAAGCCAGCTCGCTTTGGAAATCGTGCTGTCACTACAGTTGCCACTGTGTCACTACTGTTGCTGCCGCCACTGTGCATTAAATATACGCGACAAAAGTGTTATATTCCACTGCTGCAGTGTTGTTGTCTCGGGTCTGAAACTAAAACAAAATACTTTTATCAATTAATCAATCGCTGTTAATCTGGGCGCGATAAAAAGTTAAAAATATCATATAAATTTGTGTACATATCCAAGTAACACCATGTATGCTTGTGTGCAGAATGTAGTTGTTTGTGAATCAGCTTGATGAACCTTGTACGTAGGTGTTTATCTTTTTGCGCATTTATTTACACGTCGACACTCTCGTAGATATGCAGACATTGAAGTTGTTATTAACCCTCGAAGACAACAGGACATTTTTTCCCTAACAGTAAAATGTTAAGCTTTCTAACCTTTCATTAATGCAATTTCAAAACTCCCTCCTTGTGAAAAACTTTATATTTACACCTCTCTCTCTCTCTCTCTCTCAGTTAATTCACATTTTAACACTTTAAATACTTCCTGTCATGAGCTGGTGTTAGACACCACCCTTTAGGACAGATACGTACATGCCTGCATTAATATTCGTCTACCTCTATCCACCTAAGCAATGTAGGCATGCACTTGCAGATCTAGATCCTGATTCACGAAAGAATTTTGTGTACCGCTATTTTCGTATCTGTACACAAAGTGGTCGAAGATGCAGAAATTTTAATTGTCAAAGTAAATAAGTGAGTTTACTTGTTTCCTTGTCTCATGCTGTCTGTCAAAAGTCAGCAGACAAGACAAGCCAGAACACACGGACATGGCATGAAAGACATCTCATTATATTTATTAAATATATCTCAAGTCTTGCACAAGCAAGCTTATTTGCAGAAAAGTCTGCGCGAAAAGTGGATTTCTGAAACAAAAAAATATACGTAGGTATACCTCGGTCTATATCTTGTTTACAAAATGTGACACCAGTAAAACGTGCTTATGGTCCAATAATATGGATCTTCATATTCAACAACAACTACCACTCTACACTCTGCTACTGCGTCTTGGTTCACTCACTCTAAGACGGTGAAGTACATGAACGGTGTATGAAATATTAACACAGGAGTAAAGTGTTACATATATAATACTTATGTGCATGGTTTATAGCCGAAGTGGGCTTTCGTAACTAAGAAAATGGCGCTTGTGTAAGTTGACGTAAACTACAGGAAAACTGCCGCTTGGGTGCTGCTGCTTACTGCTTTTAGGGTTGACAGATGAAGAAGAAAGTTCTTCACAATTTCACACCATAGCCAACTTGCAACCACCAACAGAAAGTACAATTTCGGTCCTTCTAAACACAAACATTCTTCGCCGTCTCCCATCCCAGCAGCATTTACTTTACATCACATTATTGGAAGCATACGGGACAAAGTACATGGAAGTATGCGTAATAAGTAGTCATTCTTCCAGGAAGGACACGAAACCCAGAGTGAATTTCATACATGGTAGTTTGATTACGTGTGTGGGCACACTTTGGATGGGGAACTAACACCATTTGTTTATTGCTTTGCTGGCCATAATGTTCGTCACTCAACTTTCGAGAAGAGGTTTCTTTTTAAAAAAAATATAGTGATAACTTGAAAGTGGGAAACTGACACGAGATGGACACTTGTATGCAATTTTCATCTCAAGAGTTGAAAAGTGAGGGACAGGCTGCTACATTGTTAACCTTTATCACAAGTTCAAATAAGTGAATGTAAATGTGGAATACACAGTCATTGTTTTTTCATTGTGCGTCCGTCCACATTCTAGAATATTCAATTTCTCTACTTCTCATTGTACTTACCTCAGGAAAAGGCGGAATGGTTTGTGTAAGATATACAGGGAATGGTAAAAAGTATGCAAATTGCAGCTATTGCAACTGTTGCTGTTATTAATTAATTAGCAGATAAAGGAAGATCGCAAAACGTCCTTACAAACAATGCTAATAATAATAATAGTGAAAATGCTGATTAAACTGACGAGAAATGTGAATTGAAACCGCAGCGATAAAACCAATAGGTGATGAAGATGGAAGCGCTAATGGTCTTTGGTGCAATGAAAGCAGTTGTCGTAATAATAAGAAGCAGCTTGATAGGTAGAAAGCCATTATCATCAACTAAGTACTCGTAATCGAAAAAAATAGCTTGTACACTATATACAAGCTACTAGTAACAATGCGTCCGTCCCAACAAGAGAAAATATTAACATACAGGCTTATTCAGGTATAATAATGTATTCCCAGGTTTGTGTTGTTGGTTGGACAAAAAATAGAGACGTCATTATCGTTCCTGTGAGGAAATTAAAATTTGAGATAAATAAGGTCAGATAATGTAATAAATTGGACTGGTCTACCCGCATCGCTTTCAGCTGCCAGCAACAGCCCAGTCAACCTGCAGAAGCGATAATGAAGTAAGCGAGAAAACAAAGTACCTATTCATGCATCTCTAAATGGCATCGTGAATACATTTGTGTAAGTATGTATAGGTAGCAGCTCAGGGATGCGGTAAAGCGTATTGCGTGGTGGGGTCGAATCAAAGATAAAAAGAAGACACATTTTTAATATACGCGAAAGGAAGTTTGGTGTTTTCAAACTCATCTACTCACTATAATAGCTTTTTCCGAAGGCAACTCGTAGTTTCAAAGGGAACATTACAGTCAGTATACAACGATTGGAAGCAATTCTTTTAAAACTAATGTTCTTGTAATCTTCCATTTTGACTTAAAATGAGGGTGCAACATGTGGAGGACTTGCACAAGGCATATTTCTAAAATGAACATTAACATGCTTTGTTGAACTTCTTGTAAGTACCCTCTGTCGGCATCGTTTTCCTTTTAGACAACCTCAAACCTGATGAATTTATTTTGATTTGAAGTGATTATTTTTCGACGTAACAGCTCATTTATTAAATAACCTCCACACAGTTTACTTTTTACTGCGATATTAGCTACAATTAATGGATTTTAATGAAATGTGGATTGACATAATAGTGACTTGATGATAAATCCCTCTTTACTTGCGGTATATTTGATTAAATCATTTTTCTTTCAGATATATAATGCAATGCTCATTTGAATAATGTCGATTACTAAATTAAAAGACTTTTTTATAAATGGCTGCTCATGATGTTATCAGTTTCAATGTGACGACAATTGGACAGTTGACGGGCGGAACCGGCACCATATCCGCTCCTGTCCCTGTGACTAAATTAATATCAACGCCATATAATGGCGCTTCTTCCGATTCGATACAGTACCTAGCTGCATTATATACCGGCGTAACATATCGGCGTAATAATGAACGAGTAAGGCGTGTAAAAGTTTGCGAATTCGCTGTATAATATACACTAAACTGTCATACTAATACTAATAGAAGCCCTGCCTATCTACAATGTCTTTTCACAGCGCTGCCCCGTCGATGATGATGCCCGCAGGATCGGACAAAATATAATGTTAAACATTTTGTAATTCAAACCTGTCCTGTAATTCTTCGATACATTTTGAAGCAAAATCAGCATCATCGCCATCGACGATAATAATAGCTGTGTTACCTGTATTGCCTATTACTATAATAAACCTTTATTTTAATATATAGCACTCACTTTTACTGTTATCGCCGTCGTTTATACTTTAATATTATGCTTTTATGTCAGACTCAAATCTAGCAATAAATCGGCCTATCTTAATTACCTCAGATATAATAGGCAGGGGATAGGGGATCGATGATGAGAAAGGAAACAGGTTTAGGAAAAGTTTTATAGTAAACCTCTTACATCAAGAATTCGTGGAGCTCGACACTGGAAACGATTATGCTCACTAAACAGATCGCATAATGAGATGGTGATAAGACCATGCACTCAAAAATAAGATCACCGATCAATGTGTTCTAAAAACTATACAAATTTTACATTATTCGGATATAAAACTTTTAAAAAGAACGTTTGGATTTGTGCCCAGTTGCAGTTTATATTACCTTGATCGAAGGCGATACTAATGGTAATGTCATTATCACAGATACTCAGGCCGAGATACCTCCTCAGCCAGTTAGTTATACTTGTATATATCATTATATCATTAAGACAAACTTAACAACAATGTTTTTCATGTACTCTGAGCCGGCCATTCTCGTTTTCCCATTGTTATTTTTGTATACACGTTGTAGACAGAAAGAGAGAGAGAGAGAGAGAGAGAGAGAGAATGAATGCGGAGATAATACTGTGGCTTGGGTTTGATGGAGAGAATTTCCTTGATTTCTCAGATAAATTAAGCTAATGAATCCGTGATTGAGTCCTTAAAAAGCTCACATTACATCATCATCATTATGATTCTTTTTGTAGGATATTGTTAAACCTTGGTATGCTGATTTTGATGGCAGTTCTGGATGGGAGACAAGCAGAAAGCGTTTCTCGTCAAACAATTTTCTCACTTACGTTTTATGGGAATGTAATTTAACGAGAAGGATGATTGCGTTGTACAGTGTGGGTAGGTAAACGTGTGGCATTAAATACTAATGCTGCAACATTATTATTAGGTAGCTACATGCCTATATGCTCGTTATATGAACAGCGAGTATATAACCGGTGCACGAGTTTATTATATCCTACTGAGGGAAATACACACTATAGTAGACCGATACGAGCAAAGTTAACACCGACGACGACGACGAGTCTTTACTTACAAGACAAACCGTACATACAATAAGCGTTGCTCCTGAAACTCAGGGAGGTTTCCTGCAATTTCCCTAATGAGGCAGCTGTTCCTTGTCCTAGTGACAAGAAAGATTGAGGCAAGTGAATAAGAGAGTCGGCAGAAACATGTGAGGAACGAAATAAGAGAAAAATGTCTTCACTGGCTTTACCGAGTAGAGGGCTAACAGTTAAGTTACTTGTAATGTCATTAGGACCTTTTTAACCAGCAGTAATTGTGCTGCATTGTTACCGTACAAGATGTAAATCCACAATATTTATTCCCACTTGCTGAGCCTGACTTCTTCGTACATGCGCTTCTTCTTTTACACTTTACTTACACACTACACACAGGGACATTTAGCAAGGCAGGGACGGGGACGACAACGTCATCCTGCAGAGAAAAAGCAGTGGTGTTTGATGCCTGACTACATTCGTGCTATCGTTATGTGCTCCTGCGGTAAACGTTATAAACGTAGGGGGATTGGGGTCAGTGTCTAAAAACTTGGAGTTAATAAGCTGCATTTTTATATGGTAATAAGAAACCGAGAGATACAAATAAAAATGGAAGAAAGTATGTTCGCTTATTAGTATATTTTCACATCACCTTCATTATTATTATATTATCAACATCATTTCACCTCATCAAGATGAACATAACAAAAAAGAGCTACACAGCTACAACAAGGATGAGTACGTACTTGGCAGTGTGCATTGTATATTGTACCCACACCAGTACAAGAGGCAGCGTAAGGCTTAACAATATTACGTAGAACGTCCGCATTACTCACTCACGCAAGTTAACCACAAAACGTCTTGTGCAGGCAGGTGGACAGAAAGTGGTTGCATTGTAATAATGGACACATCCAATTAGGCAGAGCAGGTTATAAGACCTTGTCAACTCATTTAGCTCATTCTATCCGGAGCATTATCATTATAGACATTATTCTCTGTTACATTGATATTTTCTCACTCGCTCCCGTGTGTTGTCCTTAATTTGCGTGGTTATTCCGACTCACAGCTACAGCCAGTATGAAAGCATTTTATTGGATGACTTTGTACCGTGTGGTGTGCAGTTTTTCGTTTCTCGATGCTTCATCACGATGAAAATATTTCACGAGCGTACAAAGTACGTGGAAGAAAAAGAGCTTAAAATTTTCTAGATTTATTCCACATCTTCGTACCAAATAGCACCCACCTCACAATTTGGCTGAAAAAGAGGATTTGTGCTAGCATTCCTAGTTACCTACTCATTAATCCTGGCCGAAAGGACTGAGTAACGTAAACAAGCTAATTTTTATGTATTTATGACTATAACGAGTCTTATGAAATGATCTATGTATTAATTCGAAGAAGAACATAACAAGCTGAAGCTGATGTTATAGAGGAGCACGATGAACATTTTCTTTGTTGGTAATAAGGCTTTATGTTTTCCCTCATAATATCTTCAATAATTGACAGTACTACACATGTATGTATAAAGCATACATATTTCTCCTTCATATATCCGTATCATTATTACATTATGTGTTGCTCCAATAATGAGCGACTTGAGAGGGCGGGTTCACTTATTACGAACTTATTAATATTGCGACTATTATTGCTCAGGCTAACGAGCTATAGTTAGTAAGTTTTTGTCCAAGGCAATTAAGCCTTTTGTAAAGTTAAAAAGTTAGTTTCGTTTAGATTTTTAATAGGGATGAAGCCTGATGTTGACCTGATAGAATGCACACAAGAATAGAGCTTTTGCTATAAGCATATTATTATTATCAGTAGTTGACTTCTTTTGTTAGTGCCATACCTTATTGCATGATTTATTTATACACATACTTCCAGGTACATTGGTCCATGCAGCAGACAGGAAGATTCGCGTTTTATACGCTGACTGTGACAGCTCTCGACCATACAATGCAATCAAGTTAGAATCAAGGATGAGTTAGAATCCAGCAGCAATATTTATGAAATACTACACTTTGATACTATAATGATGTTGTTGCTACAATATGGCTAATTAAATTATTGCGTACCGAAGTAATGACTAGCTGGTTACGGAGATGATGAATGTATCTTAGAAGATGTGCTGTACATCCTTGCAATCAAAATCTTTTCGTAGATATCATTTTATTCTTGAGGGATTTGATTTTGTGTAGACAGGTATCCGTGCAAAACGCAATCCAATTTCGCTGCTTCCGCTACTTTTCTCCAACGGAAAGTTTATGGCTTTCTATATTTTAATAAGAGAATTTGGAATGGTATTGTTAACAAGGGAAGTAAAATGTTGATGAAGATTATTTTTAACAAATACAGCTTGTTGTAGACGTTCTTCCAAGTTTTTCCACTTTAACCAATATCTCTTAAAGTGTACACATAAGATTGTTCCGGTTCAGTTTCCCGTCTTGAGTTTAGAAAGAAGTATTTATGTACTTACTAATTGAAACATCATTATTATTAGACAGTTTGATTTTTACAAGCCTGTGCAAACAAAGCAGCATTTCGGAAAAGCTAACCTAGATTGGATGGAAGCGATGAGAGTTCAAGTTGAAATTATCATGAGATCTGATTTATGCATGAATGATAGCATATCATCATTTCCCTCGTATGTACATCTCACAAATAACAATAACACATTTTGAGGGTCTGAAATCTGAAACTTACGCAAGTTATTCTAACTAGTACCATTTGTCCTGGGGAATACCTATCCATGTGTACATGCCTAATTTGACTATACTCGTTCATTAGGCGGCTGACGACGACGACAGTGAGGGACTGTTCACAATGTCTATCTCGTTA
The DNA here is from genome assembly GCA_027744055.1 of Callyntrura sp. NNG-2020. NCBI lineage: Eukaryota > Metazoa > Arthropoda > Collembola > Entomobryomorpha > Paronellidae > Callyntrura > Callyntrura sp. NNG-2020. Next base: position 13,510 of record JAHZNE010000807.1, on the reverse strand, counting down.
AATAGATTTGAGCACATCTCTTATTATAATTATCGGTCGCTTTCTCTTGCCAACGCTGGCATGTTTTTCGGAGGAAAAGACTGCATAGCATCAGCAGTAGTAGTTGTATGAAGGTATGATGGATACCCTCTGCACGTTGTCATAATAAGAGCAATTGAATGGCTTTGCTTGTGGCTTGTTGACGATGGCGACTGACAGACAGCAAACCATATGCGTAGGTATTCACTCTATACTTTATACTGTGTAAATCCACTATCCACCCGACCCAACAACTCAACATTCTACCAAGGTCTAATGGGCTTATTGTGTAGCTGTTGGGAGTGGGTACAAACGCACAGTTATCCTAAAGAGATATCCCTAACTAAATAGGGAGATACCGACAGACCACGGAGATGGGTATAGATCAAATTTTTTTGCCGTGAGGTTATTAGAGATGAAAGTAAAGCAAACAAGTTAAAAGCGCACAATAACTCCTGAAAGAGACGAGCCAAAAGGTTCTTCTTGAGGGAGCCGTAATAATAATAATGATAAAAGTAATAGGAGCACTGACACTGAGATTCACGGGGAACAGAAGGAATGTTTTAGCATGCATACTTACAACCCAGTAAATATGCATATGACGTCTACATGCTTTTTCCCCTTAAAACCAAGTTTTTCTCATATAACGTATTGATGGCACACAGAGAGGGGCTTTGAGCCACCAACAGCCCCAGCGCACACATATATTCATTGAGACTGTTAACTGAATGCAGATGGCTCATTATTTCTTTGGGGTTGATTGACAGGTTTCAAACTTTTTTCTTTAATTTCCCCCTTCTCATCATGGGGAACGTTTCCTCTTTAATGACTTTCCGTTCTATATTCTCCGATTCAGCAGCTATCCTCATTTCGAAATGCACATGCTCTCTCAAACAGCGCCTGTTAGTACAAAAACTTTAGACAGTTGATATGCTAGAGAGAGAGAGGCAGATTATATGGAGGTAGTTGAAATTTATATGTGTGGCATACGGTTTTGGATAACGACTATGTAGGCATATAATGAGCCAGTTCGCCAACGAAAGCATTTTATGCTTATAAAATTAATTTGTCAGATACACTGCACAGAGTGAGCGTTGCAATATAATCAATGAAATTGGCGAATCCGTAAAAATACTATATGGAGCTATCTTAATTGCATAGACATAGTCAGTATCATTATGATACGGTATGGTGCTCTTTCCTTCACTATTTTTGCGTTTCCGTTTCATCTCCGCCCCTGTGCTTGCATACAAGTAGCTCTAGATGTGTGCACACTTATTTTGTAAAACGGATCTTGGCAAAGGATCAACTGTACGATATGATGATGACTCTTTTGAAAGTATACGTGAAGGTATTGAACATGTAAGAAAAACGATAAAGTAGGGTATTTAATGGTCAAAATATTGCCATACACCCTTTGCACATTATTAAGAGCAACTATTACCTCCATGAAGCTAGTTTAAAAATATGCCATCTCGAAATGCACATGACACTATGACAGCTCCAATAATTTGATTTGAAAGGTACACAGACAATAATAATAAGAGTCTGTCTCTGTCTTGTTTGAGTGATATTTACAGATTTTTTCCTGAAAATAATGAAGACACTGTATGCTACCGCACTCTAAGGCGTGTTTGCTTCGACAGCACGAATGGCATAAATATGCAAATGAATAAATGCTTTACAATGAAATGACGCTTATTCTCTCTCTCTCTCTTGCACGAGGTGTATCAGTGCTTTTGTCAAATCAGCAGTTGCCGTATATCATGCCGTTATAGTTATTTCCCTATAAATAGCCTGACGTTCTATTAATTATACCGTGGAAAGCAGCCATAGTAGATAACCAATGGAATTCAGTAAACAAAAAATAACAGCTAATTGGCAATGCCATGTCTGTTGCTGTCAATATGCATTTCATTTGATTACAGAAATGTACTAAAAATCATTAAAGCAACTACTAATAGTTAAAGTAGACTAGGCAGGGAAGCCGTTTAAAAATACATGAATGGGCATAAAAATTAGGTTATCATATATTATAATTGGCTTCTTTTTTATGGTACTCATCAATACCGATCATCTATCGGGGTGAGGTGATATATATTTTTCTAATTTTATTTAGTCGGTCGTTCGTAGAAGCAAGGCGAAATGTGATTAGTTCAATTTTCCTAGATTTTTGTCATCATCATGCTTGCATGGCGTGTAGTGTATAATGTTCGGTGTGTCTACGTCTGACTGAACCCAGCGTCAAAAGTAAGAGCAAGTTGAAGTAGACAACAAACATTGTAGTAGTAAAAGTGCTACACTTTTTCAACAACAAGTTGATGCATGTCTCCTTGCTCTCTTACAAATTGGAGGTTTGACAGATTCGATATTTTAATGACAACAACAAGGCCCATATCTTATTTTAAAGGTGAATTTAATGCGTGTGCATGCTGTCTGTGTTTGGGGAAAGGATGGATGGAAGAAGAGAGTGGGACAGTGTAAGGCTAGGTGAATTGCTTTACAAAATTTTAGACTTTCGGGAAAACAAGATATAAAATATAAGTTCAATACCCACACACACACACACACACAGACACAACATACTTATTTTGAAATTTACTGTAGCTGTAGTTATTCCTATTTTTTACGTTTGCCACCAACAAATGGGTAGGTACATCGGTACATGTTTGGTTTAAAGGCAGTCGATAGTGGAGGATCATAATAATGTAATCGTAGTGAACTACCTTGCCAAAACAAAATTCTGGGGAAGAATCCCAAAGGAAAATTCCAAGCGAATCTTTAACCTGTAATAATTTGACCAATGTGGAAAATATTCCAATGTGCACAGAACGAGTCCATACATGTGAAATGGAGCAACAGTGGATTTCATGTAATACAACGATATAAAATTTGGCAAATTGTGTACTTTTTCCTGCTGTGGTTGGAATATATATGAAGTGTTTTTTCTGAGAAAGTTCACATTGTCTAAATTTGGTACAATACTTGGAAGTTTGGTACAATGAGACAGCTCTACTTTGAAACTGGAACTTTTGGGACTGATGACAGATTGTTATAATTACATTTCAGCAAAAAACAGTACGTATAACAAGTTCTATTTAAATGACCGTCATAAATTTAATGAAATTGCCATAATTTGACCTATATACACAAGAGATTTTCCTATGAAACGATTACAAACAAGCACATGCTCTACGCAAAAATATGACCAGTTCCGTCCTTTGTGGATTCGAATCTTTTTTCGTGTAGGAACGTGACTCATGGAAGACATTTTTGGGGAAAAAATGCAACAATGGTGTATGAATGAGATAATATCTCCTCTCCTCATTTAAGCCACTCAACTGATCACTCAACTTGTCTTACATAAGATTTTCCCTTTTTTATTTTTCCACGCTCGCAAAACAAAATAAAGAAATAAATACTGCGTTTGCATGAACTCTTGTGAGTGTGTGTATGTCTGTTCTTATATACGGTCTCTTCCCTTCCTGTCCGTTTACCAAGCGGCTCAAGAGAAACAAAGTGTTACTGATGCGCAGTAATAGAAGGATTGTAACACGGGATCTGCTTACAAAGATAGAAAATAACTCTGTTCTGCATACACACATAAAGTTGTAGACAGGCACTTTACCATCAAGTGCGCTCTTACGACTGCCGTTCATCCGTCGTAAGTATTGGGAGTCTGTGTGTTTTATGTATTGGAAAACTCGACGCTTGCTTGTCATGTGTGCTTGCATATATCAGCAGCGGCATACCGGCATGCCACCGTCATCAACATAGATACTTACTTGTGGCGTGTGTGGTAAGCACTATATCGTGTGGATGATGAAGATGATGACGATAATAATAATAATAATAATAATGATAGTTATGTAAGTGAAAGGCATAGTAAATATGAACATAATACAGAAATATGCACGCTTTTCTATATAATGCTAAATGATGTATATGCATTAAGCTTATCTGGCTCTTCGTTCTTATACTTAAATTATATCCATGCCGTTGGTATATGTGTAACTACTTTTATTTTGGAACGAGGAGGGAGACGAGTCAAAAGACAAGTGGGTTTGGCACTTGATCAAAATCTCTTCATCTTCCTTTCGTTCCTCTTCTTTCGTCTTTTGCCAGTATATTCACTCAAGTCAGTTAAGGAATCACACAAACGTATCTACACAAAAGTAAAGGAAGTAAGTGAAGCAGACACACACACAGAGGCCTCACTTCAATTTTCATTCTTAATGCCACTTTTAACCAGTTTTAAATTGAATTGGAACACTTTTTTAAATGTCTTATTGCTCTTCGCTCTGCCTCTTTGGTATTTCCCCTCATTATTGAATACAATGTGTGTGTAAAGTACAAAAGTCGTAAACTACGTTTTGCGGTACAAGGAATATCTGCTTTAGGGGTCCTTTGCACTATAGATCATCGCATAACAACATCTCTACCACCACCAAAATGATTATAATATGGCGCTTTCCTCTCAACTCCACTACACACATACCAAAACGTACCTATATGAAAGCGTGTGCCTGTGTTGTATGCTTGTGCTCAGTAAAATGATAATAATATGGTGTTTAGTTGGTGTTGGTGTGGTTTTGACAGAGGACTCGTTTCATTGGCATATTTGCACGTATGTGGTCCATCATCATTCAATCTGTGTATTTTTAAGTGTTTGTTGTTGTACGTACGCGCGCTATCTTTCATTCCCAATTGCACTGCAAAATATATGTATATCTATGAGGTTATACAGTGCACATACGCTGAAAACTTAAAGCTCCCTAATCATCATTCTTTGGGGACCACCATATAAAAATAGGCGTATATTTTTATGGTGATGAATCATTTATATAAACGATATAGTAAAAAATAGTAATTTTACTAAAGGGAAATTAATGACTTGTGTTTTCTCTCTCTCTCTCTCTCTCTCTCTGGGTCTTGTTTTTAAAACAACCTTTTAGTAATTTACTTTGTCCTTGTTTATTGGTTTTATATTTGGTGAAAGATAGTGGTGGTGGTAGCGGTGGTTTCAGCCCACTCCCGAATTGCGACCACTACGACTGAAACGTAAGTGATATGGTATGACTTTGAAAAAGGCTGCTGTTGTGTGGTAATAGTAATGGTTGTAGTTGTGGTGGAAAGAGAGAAAAAAGTGTTTTCGATGTGCATAATAATATGTAAGCTTCCTTCTGTGTGTGTGTATTGTATAAAAGGATTCATAATTCAATAAATTATTACAATAACAGTTAAAGGAGCAGCGAGCAGCATGTAGCTTCACGTTGGCTGAGGCACTAATCATAATACGATCATAATGACGGGACGTGGGCTGAAAGCAGATGACATTTTGGCTACTGTCACGCATCTAAAATGTATTAAATAAAAAGATAAGTACTTTTTCCACTGTGTTCCTTTTGTACAACTTGTATGGCTCTCTGCTTTCCATTATATTTCCATATCATTTTTATTAAAATGTTGCGCATTATAGAACACTGCACTTTGATATTATACATGACACGGTTATTGTAAAGCTGCGTAGCGTGTAAGGACGTACGTACACCTTCATATTTGTATGTACCTACGTATAAACATGCAATCATCCGATGATTTACGGCCCTTTTCTATTATAAATATGAATCTTGTTAAGTTGTCTTTTTACTACGAGATGTGCTCCTGCCTAACATGTTTCATGCTTGATTTGACAGAGAAAAATTGAAAAATGCAAGTTGACTTTCTGTACTACTCATCTCATCACGTCACACACTGAAAAAAGCTTACGGAGCAGAGATGGCTCTACACTCACACACTACACCACTTTCAAAAGCAAAAGCTTTCCATTTTATTGCTACCAGGTTATATTTATTATTTCAAAATTGAACATGAAACTGATACGCTTTTTCAACGCTTCTTAAATTAAACGAAATGTTTGTCTACAACAGACTGCATGTGCACGCAATGCAGGGAACATTGTCAGTAGGTATACGCGCTATGCATACACGACGCAGACGGACGCGACAGCAGAAGCAAATAAAATGGCAAAACTTGCACACAAACTTCTTATTTAAACAAATATAATGACTCAACCAATTACTGTGCCCAGCTACAACAGATAGTTGTAAAAAATATATATAACAGAGCTGCTACAACACCAAACATTTTACTCCGCAAGTAAATCGTAAGGGGAATAAAAATATCAAATTATGAGGAAATATATATATTATTATTGTCGTTAGTTTGGTTATTTATTAGTGTAGTGGATGCTTACCTATACGGAACTCATTAAATTACACACACCGACAAAGCTTTTTTTGAATTCCACCCCATCACACGCAGAAACATGCGACAATACCTAAATAGGTTTCCATCTCGTCAATTTTTCTACTCTATTAATTCAAGGTTGACAACTTTCCACTCTCCTGCCAAATAAACAACATCAAATTTGTGATTGACATGGCGTACATACGTTTCATCGTCAGTCAGTAAAAAAGTCTAACTATATGCACATCCGCACTTCATACAAAAATAGGTACGTTTATTCACTCAGAAGAGCTCATTTGTCCATGTTGGGCAGTAATTGTCCAGCAGTCAGTAGTAATTCAGGCGAGTAGTTTGCAGAAAAAAACTCGGATGCTTCTACATGGAATCACACACATCGCACATTATTATACGCTAGCTCATTTATTGCCATCTCCTTTCCATCTTTTAAAAAAGTTTCAGCACAATAGGTTTGCGTAACGAGATGAATTCTAGTTGTGCGAGGAACGCGTGTAGCCTCTCTGCTTCTCGTAGTCAATTATTACCCATCCGTAGCTACTCCCGCAGGATTCAAGAAATATAGCAGCAGTGCATACAACATACCTCTACACACATAAGATTATACTTTGCTGGATTACAATTTTCTTGGCGTTCCGCGTTGAGTGACGTGAGTGACTAGTGGGTAGCCAACAGTATGGCGTATAGAATTTCATTTCATTCGCACGGTTAGCCGCGTAAATCCTTGAAAGAGGTCGGCATTCAATTAATTCCTCGAAGTCTGTGCTTGATTGTCTAGATATTGGATCATCATATCACTTCTCGTCTTGTGCTCCTGTCTTCCTCTCCTAATTTTCTCGGACAAAGTTTCTTCGCTGAGTAGCACAGAATTGGCCTGTGTTCCCTATACCAGTTTAATATATATAAATGTAAACCAACTCATCTATAAGAGAACACGTATAGTAGCGTGTCTTAAAAATAGAGACAGCATTACTACGAAGAATATGTATATATACAGGGCGACATGATACATATGCTGGGTGAAGGTATACAGGACATAAAAGGTTTCAATCAAGTACTGGTATCCGTAAAGAGAGAAAGATCTGTGTAGAAGCCGAAATATCGTGTTATGCCTTCTATAAACACACCCGTATTATCGCTAGTAGTATGACTCGAACAAATATAGGTATCTCTCCGCTCCTATTATGTAGCTCTTCTTGTGCTTATTTATTGCTGACAGTTCAGTCCAATTATCCCTCCATAAATGACAGGGAAACCAGACCAATTAGTTGGAACAAAATAAACAGAGTAACTTGGCCCCAAGTGACTATATCACGACGGTGGTATGGTGGCGTGAATATGTATGCGGGTTTGCATGCATTGATATTGATGTAATAATATGACTATATGACTGCTACTACCAAACAGTAGCAGCGCAACACCAGCGCTTTCCACGGTTTCTTTTCAAGTAAAAGTAAGTGCAGCAATCGTACTACAAAACAAATAAAGGAGGAAGAAGGGAAGAAGAAAGGTAGAAGAAACCATTAAAAATGGAAATGGGTATCATGGTAGTTCTCCTCAGATACAACCAGTAAATGCGTGCGTATAATGTGTGAGCTCCAGTCGGTATCCACTGTATGTAGCCCTTCTCTATTCACATTCTACCATTTCTCTCCTTTTCGATTTCCTTTCATTGAATAACGACGAAAAAGAGACGTTCAACCACGTTCATGCAAACATAATAAGCAAAACAAGACGAGATAAGAAAAAAAATCCAGTCATCGCAGTTGTAGTAGCAGTAATGCTTTAATATTGCCCATTTCTAGCGGTAATCCAATGTCAGACGAGAATAGCTTGTTTATACTCGCACACACATTGGGCACATATTTATACAAACATAATCTGCGATGGCCACTACTGTACACTACATTGCCACAACATCATACAATCACCACCGCCACTACCACCGCCGCCACACAATAGAGTAAGTCTGAACTGGAGAGTGGAGGTGATATGTAAGCTGGACAGTGCAGTGGTAGATTGGAAGCCACTTTTATAGTCCCAGGTGTGCTCCCTCTCCTTTTGAAAAATTCAGGGGACTTGATTGAAATCCGAAAATTCCTCTCGAGGAATCTAAACTTGAAATCGAATCTGGTCGCTGCTGTCAAGATTACCTTATGCTAGTGTCGTTTTTATAATGTTCACCACCGTATATAGTTGAAACATCAGGTTCCTATAATAATGCAGTTAGCTACACTCCCAGGGAGACACATACTCCGCAAAAGAAATTGAAGCAAGCAGGCAGAGGCAGGCATAGGGCAGACAAAGAAACTAACCCAACGAGAAGGAAAAAAGAAAACTCTTTGAAAAGAAGAAAAGAACAATTTAATATGGTTGTACTATGCACGGAACTATTTCCTTCTCGCTCTCCCCCTTTCGCTCTTATTTGTTGATGTTTTGTACCAGATTGAAAGGTTAAAATTTCACTGACATAATGTAGCGTCATCAACGAATAAAAAATTATTTACGAGAAGTGATTGTTGATTTTTTTTATTGTTGCTCCTTCCAATGAAGAATGATGAAATAGATTTGTTCCTCTTTGAACGGAATAAAAAGGTGTTGGAATTAAGCTGTTAATCATATATACAGCAAATAGGCCCGATACAAGGCAATATATCAGTCTCCTTTACGTTCACACTTACAACAACTTATCTCTACATCCAAATATACTAACGAAACATTGTATTAATTCTTCATTCTTTACTGCACACGGTGTAACAGAAAACACGGAACGGACGAACGCTGTATGCTCATTCCTTCCTCGTGTTTTAAATCTGTTTCGTGGTAGATTGTTGTAAGTATACATAAGCACACAGATAAGAAAGGAAAAGGGAGGACATGAAAGAATAAAATGGAATTTTCGTCAATAAAGGTGCAGGGAGATGACAAGAGAGAAATACAGGATATTATTATATACACACAACGTGTATATGTGAATATAAATGGTAAAATACAAACAAGCAAACATGCAGTATAAAATGTACACACACACATATATAGGTAACAACAACACAACCACAATTGAAGAAGAGATTTAAAGGAGAGGGAAACGATGTGTTGATAGGAACCAAGTGGTATCAAACGCGTCCTAAAATTAGTACAGGAGAAGGCAGCAGCACAAAAGATCACATGTCAATAATGAAAAAGGACATGGAAAGACAGGCTTATATACAGTATAAGAATAAAAAACGCATCAACAAGAAAAGAAAATGAAAAAAGAAAGACGAGAGTGGTAGAAAGACGAGAGAGCGAGTGAACCAAAGATTTACACAAGATACAAGTTACCGATATACTCTGTTAGCCGTTGCTCCTTATGCCAATCGTCGTCCTCTCTCTCTCTTCTCTCTCTCTCTCTCCCTCTCGCCTGTTTTTATTACTTCTGCTGGCTACACAGTTGTCCATGAAGGGGTTATAAGTGATTTCATCTGACATATTACTACTGCTATTATTACTACTACACTTCAATTCCTGCGACGAATTGTTTTCTTGTTACTGCTAAATACATTTCTACAACTTGTACTTGTTCCTACTACGACGACGAGTCTGCTGCGATATTATTGTATCCCTATCAGGCTAGTTTGCTCCAGCAGCATCAGGGCTGATAACACGCACGTAGTATTTATCTCGGTTTTTTTCCTCTCCTGTTTTGTTGACGTTGTTGTTGTATGTTGCTACCAATAATGCTGGTACTACTTCTCTTATTGTATGTTTGCATGGAGGCTACATCGTCGTGTGTAGTTTGAGTTTTGAGACGTTCTATGTGTATTACGCTTGTAGGAGCGTATATGTACGAGTGTGTGGGTCTGAAAAACAGAGAAAAGGAATGAGAAGGAGACCTTAAACAGTCCCTTCTTGTTCAAGGAACCGAGGAGAATGTCGGAAGGAATTCCTTCTTTCTTAATATCAAATTGTAGTTTACTTCTTTGTCATATAACCGTCGTGAGTATTCCAACAGTTCCATGCAACCACGACTTTTTGCTATTATGCTCTGTTATTGAGCTCGTACACCAATGCTTTTCTGCTTTTCAGTATTGCTATTGCTTGTACACACCACATAACCGAATATTACATGTGATCCAATTCTCAAATTGAATTTGACGAAATGGAATATACATGTTTTTCGTAATAACACTTGCCTTTCCGTCTCCCTCTCTCTCTCTCTCTCTCTCTCTCGTCCTCTCCTCCCCGTACACACATACACACAAGCTCCTGCTACTACAATAACATCAACGAGAGGCAAATATGTTGTGAGGAAACAACAAGAGGAATTACTTAAAGCAATAGTTGTTTTGTTTCATTGCTTCCAGAATTTCTTTTTAAAGTTTACATCACACAGGCACACAGACAGACGCGCAGGTAGAAAATATATACAACGCGTGAGCAGAGGGAAATGTAAAAACACAAACACACATCTTTCTTTTTGTCACTTGTGGCCTGAATCTCTTCTTCATCCTATAAAAACTTGCTGAGTGATTTAATGCATAAAACCACGCTCATGTATCATTCTCCTTCTCTTAACATCTCAGATTAATCATTACATTATCACCACCACTCCGTCTTCATAATATGGTCTCTTGAGGAGAGAGGGAGCGAGAAAAAAAACAAGGAGAAATATATGGCTGCGTACGTTGTCCTGATGGATATGCTTTTGCATTAAATTTCTGTATGTTTTATAAGTGCAGTATAGTTTTACATTTTATATGAATATTATAAATGTGTTCTGGATGCATTCAACTTTTACCAAGAACCGCAACCCTCCGGCCGAGGTTAATAGCGAATCTTGATTCTCATCTCAACAACTTTCCTAGGACTGCTAGCATTTTAAACATTTCAAGACAGAACGTCGTCGGCGGTGGCATCATCAGCAACGGCAAGACCGACCGAAGAGCCACAGCAGAATAAGAAAAAAAGTTCATTCTCAAGTACTGGTTAATATTCATACGTGTGCACTATAGTGGCTTTTACCACTCACGTTTTAATAGGCACCTCGTTCTGACAAGTAATTCATGAATTTGTATGCATGTGACAAATGGGTTCCGATTAGTCTTGACAAACGCACACACGACCGCCATTATCTATAGCTGACATCGCAAAGTGGTAAGTAGCAAAAATGGCATCATCATAGAATATCAAAAAAGAAGCACTTACGCTCCTTTGCTCTGATGTGCCTTGCCATACATATATTTTAGGTATTTGTTTGTAAGTGAATAACTCCCGTTCATTCATAATGTGTCCGTTTTTTACAACCACAACGTAAAACAGTGCCACATATTCTTTTTTGTTTGCGATATGTTGATGATGGCGGTTATACTACCAAGCTATCGGATGGATGGATTATCGTTCTCCTATAAACCATTGCTCTTTTCTATCTTCTATCTGTCTTTCTATCTCTCTCTCTCTCTTTTTCATTTCATGGTTCACTATCAATGTGTTTTGTCTTGTGTTGTGCTTTGCTTTTGGGAATCTGCTTTGATGAATACATAGCTACTGCTGCTGAATCGAGGAAAAAAGAGGGAAAAGGGGAATTTTTTAAAAAGAATATTGAATAAAAGGCTCAAGCTGTGACATTGAATCCTGCTGCACTCTACTGTGGAGACTTTTAGCTGTAGTCCATTGCCTTATCACCACACGCGCGTAGTGTAGTATTCTCTTGGTGGCTTGGTATGTTTAATAGAAGCAGAAGCAGCAGTAGTGGTGTCAGTGTCCCAGATAATACCAACATCATCCCGAGGATAAAAGGAGAGAAAAATTGTTCGACTGCTGTTTTGATTTCATGCACATTAATAATAATATGACTAAATGGAATTTTTTTGCCTGGAAAGTGTGTCCTTGATTTTCATAATACGCTTTGTTGTATTATTAAAATAGGAGAAATTATGTTCTTTATACCACCATTTCCATACAAGCATAGTTGAGTGGAACGAAAGAAATGATAAAAGTGGAGGGTAACCTATGAACCTCTTGGTTCTTTGTTATTTCATTTATGGTGGAATATACGCTCTTACGTGTGTCTGTATTGTGTATGTATCTCCGTATCTAGGTAAAGTCTCTCTCTTGTTCTATAAGGATAGTAGTAGCCAATCTGTAGTTGGTGGTTCGACGATTTAGTCCGACACTCGTAATATAATATTTTCTTTCTCGGCTTTTGGTGCAATCTGAAGTGTCATCGTGGTGCCAAAATGGTAATATCAGGCGCTTTCATTTTATTTATATACAGGTTAGGTCTACGGTTTGAATCTATACGTTCCGAATCTGACAGTGACAGACACAAGTTATGTAATGCAAGTTATGCAAGTTGTTTTGTAATAAAATGCAACGTTTTTATATTCAGGATTTCTTACCGTTTTGGAAATGATTTTGCTTAAATTATTTATATTTGTGCTGAAACAAATGAACTCCTATAATGGTAGGCAGGAAAGAAATTAGGAAATCTCGTACAGTTCACATTATACAATTGATTATGTAACAATGTACAAATGCAATCGATGATGAACACATCGATCAAATGAATATATACATGACATAAAAGTTAAAAACAGAATGAATTTTGTTATAAAATAAAATTGGGTGTTTAATGTGGATGATGCTTTATTATAAGGGCTAAGGTTATTGACAGCATGCAGATTATTGGCGTCGTGTAGGTGCCAATCGAAGCTTATTCCACTCATCTTTCGAATAAGTTAGATTCTATTTGTTGTTGTTTTATAGATTTGGGAATCGAAAGGTCTAGATTCGTTGAGCACACCACCTTAGTGTTAATAGCCGTCACGCAAATAAAAATGAGAGTACAAATTGTACATAAGACAACATGATTTCTTGATTGGTGGTTAGTTATCATGAGATTAGAATTACTATTGCAGCTGCACGATGCAAATATGATTTGTACTAAATAACCTTATGAGCTGAATAAAGAGAAAAGAAAGAATAATTGCTGTTTTTGTTGGCTTAATTATGAATTATTCATAACTTTTAAGGAAAATTGCAAGCAAAATTTTATTTACTGTGAAAAACAACACTATCTTGTTTACACATACACTGTGTTTACAATAAAATATACTGTGTTTAGTTATTCCTGCTTATTGTTAATGCTATATCAGAAATCTCATAACATGGCCCTTGTTTTTTGCTAGAATTGAAAAATTTGCCTTGTACTTTTAGCCTGAAATGAAACTAGCTTTATAATGTCCCC